>APFE031225355.1:129310-189359 GCA_000404065.3 Pinus taeda | reverse complement strand
GCAGAAGGCATTGATCACTTGATTGCGTTCTCAAGTTGACGGTTGTCAAAAGCTAAAAAGAACTATTCTACTACCGAGTGTGGAGGATTGGCGATGGTATATGCACTCTAGAAATACCGCCACTATTTGCTGTGGGGCACTTTAAGATGTATACTGATCATTCCACGTTGAAATACTTAGTGAATAAGCTTGTGTTGGGGGGGCGCATTTGTAGATGGTTGTTACTATTTCAAGAATATGACTTCAAGGTCATTGTGAAGCTGGGATGCCTAAACGCAGGTCCAAATCACCTTTCGCGAATTGAGAATGCTGAGGAGCCAACAAATTTGGAGGAAGGACTACCTGATGCACATCTCTATGCAGTGCGTGTCTCAGATGGCCAATTCGAGGATATAATCCACTTCTTAACCACAAGGACCGCACTGTAGGGATATTCAGTTCAACAGAGGAAAGAATTGGTGGTACGCACAACAGATTTTACTGTTATCACGGGGCACCTCTACAAAATGGGAAAAGATGAAATATTATGAAGATATGTACCTAAATTTGAATAAGGAAAAATCCTTGCAGAAGCACATGGGGGGCTACACGAGGAAATTATGCAGGATGGGCAACATCACAGAAGATTCTTTGCGCTGGACTATGGTGGCCAACCTTACATCAAGACTGAAAGCGTACTTTCAGGCCTATGACGTATGCCAACGGACTGGGAAACCATCATGGAGGGACGAAATGCCACTCAATCCATAGATGACGCTGCAACCATTAAAAAAATGGGCGATCAACTTTGTGGGTCCTATCACACCTTAGGGAAAGACAGGTGTGCGCTATATTATCACCACAATAGAATACTTGACTTGATGGGCGGAAGCACAAGCAGTTAAGGACTGCACGGCTGCTACAACTACGAAATTTTTGTTCAATAATGTGTTGACACAGTTTGGATGCCCGAAAATTCTAATGAGCGACTGCGGAATGCACTTTCTAAATGAAACTATAAGGGCACTCACTAAGGAATTCCAGTTATATCATCAGCAAAGTACTCCGTACCATCCACAAGCGAATGTGACAGTCGAAGCTTTCGACAAGATTTGGGAGACTGCGTTGACCAAAGTATGTAACGTGCAGTAAAATGATTGGGATTTGCACATACCTGCTGTGCTATGGGCATACCGAACCACATGCAAGAAATTGATGGGTTAGAAACCTTTCCGGTTAGTCTATGGCACGGAAACCGTCATGCCAATGGAATACATTGTACCCAGTTTGCGAATGGCAGGCATAGAAGACCGTGGAGCCTTGGAAGAGAGGCTCACACAACTGGAAGAACTTGAGGAGGAACGGTTTCTGGTAGGATTCCATTAGCAGGTATAGAAGTAGTGTGAAAAATCTTGGCATGATTGCCATATCAAGTTGCACATGTTCAAAGAAAACAATTTAGTATTTTTGTATGATAGCAAGTTCAAGAAATTCCATGGAAAACTCCGGATGCATTGGTTGGGACCATATATAGTCAAAGAAGTCACAAATGGAGGCGTGGTCTAGCTCAACAAACTTAATGGAGAGCCCTTACTAGGAAGAGTAAATGGCAGTCACATGAAGCTCTACATGGGTGGGTCAACTGCTTGACTAACCGACCAAAGTACAATCTCACCGCTCCAGACAGTTGAAAGAGAGTGCAGGACGATAAAATAGTCTGTTAGGGAGCTGTACGACAATAGGGGCGCGCGTAGGATCTGTATGTCACAAGGGTCACGATTGCGCAGAATGGGTTGCGCTACTATGTGGATAAACACGGAAGTGACCGTTGTTGTCACTGTTCAAGACAAGATGTTCGAGTTACCGAGAAAAGGAGCGGGCGACGGGCAATTAAGATATGAAGTACGAGCTAGATTCGGAACGATCTACTGTAAATATAGCATTAATGGGCTAGAAAGGTAGGGAATGACTGAATTTGAATTTCAACATGCCTATAAATCATAGTGGGGCATCCACCAAACAAACTGTGGTATCTAGAGAATTAAGCTATTGTGCCCTCCAATCGGTATGGAACCATTGAACTTCGATGATGGGGGAGTAAGCCCATCGTTTTCAAAAGAGAAGAAGGACCTTCTGGACATCGTAATGTCGATAGCTGGGGATGCCACACTGAGCTCAACGTCGATGGTGGGAGATGTACCAAAAATTCTCAAACAAGTAGCAGGACTAGTCTAGATGCCACTCCATAAACCACAGTCTAGCAAGCGCTCCATGAAAGAAACGAGAAAGATGATGAATCTTGAGACAAACGATGAAATTCTATTTAAAATTTCATCTCTGATGAGACTTGAAGATTGGGACCTGACGGACAACAAAATCTCTCTTGCAAAAATGCAACACAAGCTTCAGCAGATAGTGAGTATACTGGATTTGAGATCGCAAGCTTGCTGCTCTTGCATAATGAGTTCCTGCCTGCGGCATCTTAGCTAGAGTTAAAATCCTATGAGGGGTGCTTTGTGTTAACCGAGCAGAGTAGAATGAGCATCATCGATTAAGAAAATTAGTAGAGGAAATGGAGTAGGAGCTTGAAGAAGTGTTGCAAGAGACAAGGAGGGAGCAGCAAAACATAGTGCGTGACTCACAGGGATGGTGGACCGTGAAGCCTTGGTAGCACGTCTCGCCGCATCGACGAGTGACTCAGGATGAGTCAGGATGATTTTGTTGGGGGCCTGTTAGGTAGCAGAGGCCTCACGTAATGGTTTTGGGGCTTAAATCCCACAATTTTGGGTATTAATATTGTAAAGGCTTCGCAAAGTGTGCAGAGCGCGAATTGTAATGGGTCAAGTCTAAGGGTAGTTCGCCCTAAAATATTGTAATTTAATCTAGAACGTTTTGACCTACCCATAGTCTGCGGACCATGGGAATGTATAAATAGAGTGAGGCTCTAAGTGTAGAAGGTAAATTTTTGGGGGATGTTAAGAAGTAGTATGGGAATCTGAATGTGGTATTAGATTAGAGTTTGTAAGTTCTTGTTGGGTTGTAATAGGAGATAGAGGCTCCACAGCTGCATGCGTGGAGGCCTAGTAGAGTCCATAGCTATGTGCGCAGACCCTTGCAGTTGAGTGCGCAGGGCGGATTTGTATTGTAATGAAACAAAAGATTAATATAAGATAATTTTTTCTAAATTATCGTGCATCTAGTTGCAAAATCTGTATGTTTGTTCTTAAGTTATGGTTTTATTCATATCTTTAATATTTATGGTTGTGCAAGCTGGTTATAACTATTGAATGCTTGATTAAGACCCCAAGAATTAGATTAGATATATAATAACTGCAATAATAATAAGGAATCTAGGAAGTGCGCCATTGTAGAGCTACGCAAAGGCTAGATAGCTGTGCAGAACAATGCGAGTGCACAAATCAGTTTGTGACCCATCTAGACCTCATTAAGACATCCCTAGGGTGTGGAAACTTGGTTCCAGCACCCTCCCATACTACCTCAATTGAGACTTCAGTCCGCGCTTCGTGGATTGTTACGGAAAGGGCCAGTAGTGCGGGATTTGCTTGGCTAAAACAATTCCAAACCTGGGTCAGGCCCTAATAAGCCAAAAATTTCATAACAAATCTTCGCTTCAAGCTCCATAGCTTGTACTCAAATGGTCCTCCACAAATCCACCTGTTAACGGTGAAGATGACGATGTGACCTACCTATCTAAAACTCTCTAAACCCTTACTGTCTATTTATTACATGCAAACCCTTAAGTTTATCTCACCTATAACACACAGTCATTCTATCACATAGACAACAGTCATTCCATTTTCATATAGACACAGTCATTTCATATACACAGTCTTTCCATTTTCTATATACATAGTCATTCCATTTTTCATATACACATAGTCTTTCCATTTTCATATATACACAATCATTCCATTTCCATACACACAGTCATTCCATTTCCATACACACAGTCATTCCATTTCCATACACACAGTCATTCCATTTCTTAAATAGCAATCATTTTATAGATAGTAAGAGTAATTTTGAAGGTTAACCGAAAACAAGGGATATGGGGCTTATTGTCAGGACAAAGCCTATAGGGGTAAAGTATATGGAGGGGTATCAACAGCTTAAAGGGATGCTACAGAAGGCCAGATGGTTAAATTTTATTGAGAAATTTGATGGCTACCCCAAGGAAATTACCAAGTCTTTTGCAAGGTCATTTCATGGCACAGAAGTGGAGATAGGAGATATTAAATTTGTAGTCATAGAATCCTTCATAGAAGAAGCAACAGAGCTACCGAGACAAGGAGAAAGATGGTTTAAAAACAAGGAATTTCATGGTGAATCTTAGAAAGTGATCCTTAGAAACCTAGGTATGGATGTTATAGTACTTAGGAAGGGAATTCCTATTTCAGCACTCAAGAACAAATGGAGTAATATGTTGTTGATATTGAAAAAATTTATTACATGTGAAGGAATATTTGGGTTTATGTATGTTTACCATATGCGCTTATTAATGGATTTCTTAGAAAATGAAACCATCAACCTTCCCTTCTTCCTTCTAAATAGTCTAGGAAGGACGGCTACAAATTTCCAAAAGAAAATTGAATCCATAGAAACAACTATGTATCATCATGGATTAGTGAAAATACTAGTTGAATTCCATTTGAAAAGTATAGGGTATACCTGGGAAGATTTCTTGGTAAGAAATTTTTTCCAAGATGCTCCAGAGTCACTTGAGGAAAGTCATGTTAAGAAAAGTAGGAGGAGAAAGATCAACATTAACATTCAAAACAAATCTGGAACCACCTCACAAAAGAATGATGCAGAGACAACTTCTAAACCATAGGTTAGAAAGCAGACTAAACAGAAAGGAAAAATGAAAGAGAGAGCTAAATAAATCAATGAAGACATTCTTGAACCTTCATCACCACAAGAAGATGAATAGTTACTCTCCGAAAGACTGACCAAGATTAGGGAGAAAATAAGGAAAAAGAAGGAGATAGGGAAGAGGAAGAAGGACACGAGAAGAAACCATAACCTTCCAAAACCTGAGAGAGAGCTCTAGAGTTCGAGGTAAGGTGAGGAAGGTAACATCAAAAGGAGCCCAATTCATAAACTTAGAAGAAGAAACTCTAGTTCAATCTCCTGACAGTATTCCACCTAAACACAGTCCACAAAACTGTCCTGCACAGAATTTTGAAGGTAGCCCAAGCAGAGCTTCTCCTGGCATAGATCTAGTACAACAGTAATTCTATGACTACATAGAGTCATTAGAGAGGAAGGATACCTCAATGGATCCAGGATCCTCAAGCAATCTAGAACAGCATGTCAATCCACAAGAACCTCTAACTAGCTCTCTCAAACAAGAAATCTTTGAGTTAGAGATTTTGAATAGGCATATTAAAAAAGAAAATGAAATCTTGAGGGAAGGGAACAAGCTGGTTAAAGCCATTCATGACAACATAATACTGCACCTAGGATTATGGTACAATAAAAATAGGAAGCTGAAGAGGAAAAATAGGAATTTGAGTAGAACACTTATCAACCTCAAATACAAACTTCTTATGAAGAAGCCCAGGATGGCAGTTAGTGCAAGGAGAAGTAAGAAAAGGAAGTTGGATGTGCTGGCAAAAGTGTCAGAATAGATGCAATAGGAGAAAGAAGTTCACATTTTTGAAAATTGCATGGGGACATGCAATGATTTTGCAGTGGGGGTATGTTGAGCCTCAAAATTACTCTTTCCCTAACAAATCTTCTCATTCCTTTTCTTTGTTTTTACATTTGTATATTAGCTATGAAATGCAGCCTATTCTAGAGTTAACCGATTGTTCCGCAACTACCTCCATGCTCTAATAGGTTCCAGGTGTCAGAAGGAGAAACTAGCCACATGGGCAGCTTTGAAATCATCATGACATGGACCTTGTCCTATTCATTCAACCCAGGTCGACAAAGAAGATGGCATAAGACTATGGTCAATGGATACATCAAACACAAAGAGGCTGAGGGTAAGAAGACTCTGTTTCATGGTTAATTAATGCATTTCATAGTGATGGGAAGCATTATCTAGAACAACTACCTGCACCGACAGACTCCGACAACCACCTGTACAAACGAATCCAATAGCCACAATGTCTTGGATTTATTTCTCCAGCAGTCGAGGAAGAAATTTCGTGTATCTGTCTTCTACGTGTTTGGTTGTAGCATGCTTTTCTCCACAAAAAATTATATGATTTTTCTTATAAATACCTGTGTAAGGGACTGAAGAAGTTATAATAGTTTTTATGTGAAATTGAAGTTCTAGACTCTGTAATTTTTGGGCGTTTTGTGTCCCTGTTTTAATATGAGAAGACCGCATGTTTTTATGAACACCTGAAGGAGTTTTCTTGGAGTTGATTAAGTAAGTGTACTCTAATCAGTTGCAAAGGGCTCCTGCACTAAAGAAGGTTTCATTTTATTTATTTTTCTTCTTCTTGTTAACTGTGAATTCATCATTTTCTTTCTAAAACAATGTTTATAATCATTTTCTTACTAACAGTGTTTATAATGCAATTTTCTATCATTTTCTTACTAACAGTGTTTATAATGCAATTTTCTATCATTTTCTTACTAACAGTGTTTATAATTTAGAGAAGTTTCCATTAGCTTGATTTCTTTTTAGTTCTTCTCAGTAGTTTAAAAGATAGAGATCAATAGTGTAATCTTGTTTCTTCAATTAAAAACTAACCTTGTTTCAGGATGAGAGTAGGATTGAAGAATGATAAGGATACATTATTGGATAGTTTACTTCATTCACTGTTTTGCTAGTTTAAATTCTCAATTAAACTGATCAGTGTCATTTACTGTTTTCTAATTTTCATTTTTTGTTTAAAATACTAACTCATGTGTTTATGAATGTTTATGGAAACCCTTCAGTTGATAATTCATCTTAACTAAGTGGTTGAACATTTCATCTATGTAATGAGTTATTTCTGCATCTTTGTATTTGCTTTCTCTTAGATTAATGAAGTACATAATTACTTAAATGTCATCCCAAGGAGACTTTCTCCAAAAATTGAGAGTTAGAGTAACCAAGTATTTCATTCAGTTTTATTTCTGTAATTAGTTAGACATCAATTGCAAATTTCACTTTCAGTTTTAATTCATGATTTGGAAATAATGGTAAAAGAAGAATAGAAGCTTTGTTTTCATTTCTTTCTTAGCTCTATTTCCATATATTTTTTAGCTCTGTTTTCATTTCTTTCTTAGCTCTATTTTAATTTTTAGATTTAGAGTAGTCTTTAATAAAGTTAGATTTAGTTTTGATAATTTACATTGTAAATCATTAGGAATTAAAAGACCAAAAACCCCCAAAACAACATAAAACATAAAAACAACGAAGTAAGAAGGGTTAGCTATCACAAACAGTGCACTACACTTCATCAGTTTATGATACCCAAACTGATAATTTATGTAGAGCAATTTATGACACTAAATTGACCAGACAACTGTACTCTCATGCAATGATCTTTTACAAGACAATGCGGGTCTTACATATTGTAGTTTCGGGCGTCGAATGGATATTTCTTGATCTCCTTTGCTTCGATATCCACATGCTTGAAATTTCTTATCTCGTATAACCCTATCTGCAATGGAAGCGTAAGCCAAGGTGCCTTCTTCTTCTGGTGCATCCTAGATGAGAGTCGTGCCGAGATGTGGTATGATACTTCCTGCATGATGAGATTGTCCAAGGCAAACTTCGGTAGAACATGTGGAGGCTTCTCCGCGATGTACATCCATATGAAGGTGTTGAACGGTGAGGCATACCAATCTACTATATCGATCAGTTCCTCCATTTTTGCATTTGACATGTAGGGTGGATCCTGTTCAAATATCATCTTGTACACTGGGGTGACAAATTGATCAAACAGTTGTGTGATAACTCCCCTAAAGCTACATTCAAACAACATTTTACAATAAGTTATCATAGAGGTGTCTATTGATGTCCATGCCCACTTCAAGCCTGGGAACTATTGACGGGCATAGATTACATCCAAGATGTAAGCAGACATGTAGATTTCTGCTTGCTGACCTTTGGGTGGCTGTTGAGCTCTTGTTACTTGTTCCTTCAACCAGTGAGCCAACATGTCGAACCAGTTGCATGCTTGGCCTTCACTGGCTAGTTGGTCGAACGTGATCACCCAACTCTGTAGGAAGTTTTTCGTGCTCTCTTGGCCATACAAGCGACATGCAAAAATGACCAAGTATTGATATGCCTTTTGGAGTATCTTCATCTTGTAGATATGTTTGGCTACCATCCTGAATTTGGTTGGCTCCTTCACCCAGTTCTTTAAGATATCCCTGGAGTTGGCATTGCTACTGGGTATGCTGAAGGGTGTCTCCATGCTGACCACAAGCTTCGAAATATGGTACATATGTTCATAATCCTGTGCCCTGAAGGTCACAATCTCCATCCCTCTAACATTGCTCAATTTCATTGTTTCAAGATCAGTGTGCAAGACAATCCAATGTATCATGTCCACGCATGGGAACACGAGATACTTGCATGAAATCCGGTACAAGTTGGACTTGTGAATGTTCACATAGACTTGGTGGTCTTTGAGGTCTTCCCCAAATGTGCCTACAAATGAATCATTGACCTCTTGCCTCTTTCCTTTTTAGC
This sequence comes from Pinus taeda, assembly GCA_000404065.3. Taxonomy (NCBI): domain Eukaryota; kingdom Viridiplantae; phylum Streptophyta; class Pinopsida; order Pinales; family Pinaceae; genus Pinus; species Pinus taeda. The sequence goes on along the minus strand of APFE031225355.1, from coordinate 180,715 downwards.
TTGATGTATGTTGGCTTGATGGGGCCTGACCCAGGTTCAGTGTTAATTAGCCAGACAAATCCCTACACTACTAGCCCTTTCAGCATTAGCCCATGGAGCGCGGACCAAAGTCTCACCCGAGGTAGCATGGGGGGATGCTGGAACCAAGTTTCCACACCCTCAGATGGTCGTGATGTCGTTTTGTTCCTCTTATGCCTACCTTCGCAAAGGTTGCTTCACTCTAGGGCTTGCCAGATTAGCCCCGTATTCCACCCTTCAATACCTTCGCGAAAGGCTACAATCGACCTTCACGCAGCCCTAACCTGCGGCTTAGGTACTTTTGCGCTGCTATGGCAACGTACCAAGTAGATTCCCAAATTATTCTAAGTGACTTACTTATATTATAACAATTATAGTTAACACCGCGTAAACATATATCTGTTATTGCGTTCAGTTTTCCAATGTAATTGCATTCATTGACGCATCATATAAGCATAATAAAGGAAATTCATACATAAGATGACAAGATGCATTAATAGAACAAAGACATAGAAATTTTAGAATATCTCTCTTTATTGATGTCTTCCGAGTAATTACAGACTCTAAACACCCTGCGCACACATCTGCAAGGGTCCACGCACTCAGCTCCGGACTTCTACCCTAGGCCTTGGTGCACTCAAATGTAGAACCTTTACCTATGCTATGACCCAAGACTTAGAGTTCTTACTTTAGAGTTACGATTCTTTCATGATTTTTTTCTCATTCTAACTACTTAGAGCTTAGCTTTTTTTATACAATCCCATGATCTGTGGACCATGGGTAGATCTCTTACAGCCGAATTTACTTTACAAAACTAAGGGTAGACAACCCTTTATGACTTATGATACCTTCACACTCCAGAACCATAAAATGCGGAGAATTTACAATTTTATTACAAAATTTGACTCAAACATGGGCTTTTAGCCCCAAAACTGCCCATGGGGGATCCCAATCCCAACAAGCCCCCAACACAAACATCGTGACTCGCCTTCAAGTCACTCCGTAGGCGTGAATATCTTTGAGCAAAGGCCTTCAAGCTCGACTTGTATGACCGCTACCTTGGTCGTCCACTAAGCTATCACCTGCTTCACGTCTTCCACTCTATGCTTGGTCACTGCTCCTGCACTGCTAGCCTGAAGCTTTTGTTTCGTCGCTTGCAGAGTTGTAAGCTTGCCTTTGATATTTCCTATGACTGCATAAGCTTCCTCCAGTTAGGGCTTTAGTCTCGCCTTCAACACTGCTTCCTTGTGCAGTGCGGCATCCACCTGTTCTTTGAGCTGCCTAGCCTCCTGCAACTTGGCCAGGCTCTGTGTTAGCGTGACGATTCACATTGTGCCCTTAACTTCATCATAGCACTGTTTTAGCTCATGCATTTATATCTCTAGGCTCTTTATATTGGGGTCCTCTTGAAAACTTGTCAGGACCTCAAATGACTGCTCAAACAACTGTGTGTAGTCTGCTACTGTAGTATCCACCGCTGCTACTACTTCTGTGATAGTGGTCACCTATTGTTCCTTTACTTCTGGTGGAGTTGAAGGTTGGGCCCTCAACTATAGCTCTATAATTTGTAGGTTTAACTCCAACTAAACCCGTGCCATCTCAGTTTGAGTGTCACGCACCCCTGTGGCCAACTTGCGGATGCATACCTCGACTGGCGCCTCCTCCAGAATGGCCAACTTTGGGACCATTTGGCATGCCTCCTCAATGACCTACATAATCCACTTACTCTGATTGGTCACCTCAGTCTTAGCAGCGATGGCAACATTTCTCTGTAGGGCCATCTGCCCATTGTTGATCCATTGTTCACTGATTACCTGGAGGGCATGGTGCTCACGGTCCCTCACTTCTATAATTACGCCATCCTACAAGATGTGGAGTGCTTCGCGTGGGAGTGCTACCAGGTTCAACCCTACTCCCTTTAGGGCGTTAACAGTGGATCTGTCAGCCTCATTCTCTATGGTCAATGCTCCATCCGGCAACACTATCACACTCAAAGCCTTCGTGCGCAGCATATCAGCAACCTCTGAAGTGCCGATAGCCAAGATGGTAGACACCATGCCAGCTTGCGACGCACAGGTCTGCAACTCCTGCAACCTTTTCTGGATAGCTGATACTGCGCAAATTGCTACAGGGCCTTTGCGGTGACATCCTTGCTTGTGTCACCGATATCATGTAAATTTCCCTCTGTTAATGTGATGGGGTCTAGTGAGGTCTTGGTCACCTTTGATTTCTTCCTAGACCCTCCCTTCTCAACCTCTCTTGGGCGCTTGATGCAGGCGAACATCTCCTGAGGGTCGACACCATGCTACTCTTCCTCCTCTTCTGTATTAGGTGAAGGCGACCTCATGCCTTTGTAAAAGCCCTACTCTATCCTACCTGTTGACTTTCCTGTTTGTTGTGCGGCCTCGCGCTCCACCTGGGCATTATCACTTGCCTCCTTTTTTCTCTTCTCGGCTAGTTGTGCCATCTTAAGCTTGGCCTCCTGCTTCTTCCTCTGCATGGTGGACTTTCTCCTGCCCACCGCCAAGTCTGTGGTAGTGTGCCACTCCGCTGACCATTGATAAAGCACTGCATCAATGGCGTCATTTGTGGCCAGATACGACAAGTCGTACTATTTTTGCACAGGTTCCCTCTGCACCTTGATGGATACTTAATGGAAATCGACTTTGAATTTGGTGTAGCCCTACAGGTTGGAATACACCGTAGATGACAATTGCAACTTGAGATTGATGGCCATCCTGATGTTCATCTCCATCAAGATCCAAATGATCTTGTTGTCCCTAACTTGTTGTGTGTCCTTGGTCACCCACAACGAAGCGTACTTCGCTGCTTTAGGGAGGTTTGGCATGACTGAAGGGAACTGGCTGTCCAACTTGTGATTGATGGCCATGCCGATGTTCATTTCCATCAATATCCAAATGATCTTGTTGTCCTTGACTCGTTGGGCATCATCGGTCGCCCACAAAAAAGCATATTTCACTGCTTTAGGGAGGTCTGGCATGACTGAAGGGAACTGGTTGTCCTCTAGTAGCTCCCATGCTACCAGCACAATTGACAGCAAGAGCCAAGCATAGTGGAATCTCTTGCTGATATCTTGTGCTTCACAGTAGTTTGCCAGGAACTCTCTGTGAAGGTAGTTTGACCAGTTGAACTAGACTCCTTCAACGAACTATGCTACAAGAGCGACGACAGGCACCAACACCTCATTGGCATGACATTTCCTCATTACTTTCACTGTGAGTATCTGCGTGGCTACCTTTATAGCGGGGTCACAAATGTTGGATATCGCGTACCTGCACGACTTCTTCACCAGTTTAAGTTTTTCCTTCATTGATTCTGCGAGAGCCTGCTCACCTGCGTTTATGCCAAAGATCATGTCCGGATTCTCTCCTATATATGGTAGTTGCACTATTCAGTGAATCAACCTATCGGTGATCGGTATTGGCTCCTACAACCACAGACACCCATCATGCACCAAACACAACAACTACTTGATGACCAAAACTATCACCAGGGTGTGGTGGTAGTGCAGCACCCAGAGCAAGCTGAGCAACCTTGTTTATTCTACTCCCTTGAGCCACCTCTGTGGCTCCAATGTGGTCATTCCCGTATTCGTATAAATGATGCGACACATCAATTGCTCGGTCCCTAGGTGTGGGAACTTCTCGTGGTTTGCCAAGTCCTAGTCTTCAAGTTTCAGCAAAAGCACTCGTGCCAAGCATAGACTGTCGGAAAGCAATTTAGTCTAGTAGTAGATGGGTTTGCAGGGGAGTCTTGCTCTCATCGATGTCCTTTGGTATCTTGGTCTTAGGCTTGTGTGGAGGGACAAACTCCGGTAGCCGAGTAATAGGGTCCACACCCTGGGCTTCAACCTCCTCCACTTTAGCTCCCACATCCTCGTCGTCCATTAGGATGTCTTCGATGTATTCCTCCTCTGGTTCTAAGTTTATGGCCTTGCCTTTATCCTATGTAGTGAGCTTTGGTGGGTTTCCCCTTGGTGATGTGCACACTGGTATGGTAGGCTGCTTGCCATTCTTGTCCTTCACGGTCTCCTTAGTTGGGGTTTGCTTTGGTCTCGGTGTTCTCGATGATTTAGGGACCTCTGCCAATACTTTGCCACTATCGGAGCAACTACTTCTGCCTATATCTCAAGTTCTTGTGCCGACTTCTCTACTACTTGTTTAGTATTTATAATTTCTGCAGGTGCTAACATAACACTTTTCTAACAGTGCTCGTGACATCTATGGCAAGTTTGCAAATACGAGAGACTCTTTGAAAGCCTCAGAGAATTCTAGGTTCATGGGTGTCTAAGAGCTTAACAACTCAATACTCAAAATTCCAAATGTTTTTCGCTGGACAACCACTTGTAATTTATAGGGCATTTTGAATTCAAATTTGACCGTTCCCCCCAAATTCAATTCATTAATGCAGGATTGGCAGCATATTTTCAAGGATATGAGCCATAAATTTCGTCATAAATGTCGGTTTCCCGCTCCATTTGGCCTCACATTTGTTGTCAAATCATGAACAATGACTTTAATGATCACTTTCTGTCTGACCTGCGTGATTTGTACCTGGGTAGCGCAGCTCCCTCCACGCTACTGTGAACCCTGTGACACTTCCTTGCTTCGCACCATCCTACAATCATGCAACTACTAACCCAAGCTTTGTAGTTTATAGTCTCGCGCCTTCTTTCAGCTGCTTGGAGCACTAAGACTATGCTACCTCCATTTAGTCACATGGTCAGACTGCCGATTTATGGCTTTACGTGACTTCCATTCACCTTTCTTGGGAACGATTCTCCATGTAATTTGACTAGCTGTATCACTCCTCCATCGATGATTTCCTTAATGACATAGGGCCCTAGCCAGTGCATTCTAAATTTTCCCAGAAATTTATTAAACTTACTATCATACAACAAAACTATGTCATTTACCTTAAATGTGCGCAACTTAATATGTTGATCATGCCATGCCTTTTCCCTTTGCTTTTGGACCTGTTGATGAAATCAATCTAGAAATCTCTCTTCCTCAAGCTCATCCAGTTGTGTGAGCCTCTCCTCCAGGGCTTCACAATCCATCATACTTGTTGAGTTTCAAAACTGCCCTTTCCTTAGCAACTTTTCTCATCCCTTCTTCTTTGTTTTTCCATGAAAATGCATCCCTATCATCAATGGCCAGTATACATTGCCTTAAGGAGAACATTTTAGTGGTTTACATGTTATACTTTTATGTTTGCTATTTGAATAAGTTTTTGTCTTTTAGCTATGGAACACAGCCTATTCTGCAACTAATCGGCTGTTCCGCAGCTACTTCCATGCTTTTATAGGTTTTAGGTGTCAGAAGGAGGAAATAACTACGTGGGCAGCTTGAGAAACATCATGGTATGGATTGTGTCCTATTCATCTAGCCCAAGTCGACAAGGAAGACTTCGGTCAAAGGAGAAGTCAAACATAGAGACCTAAGGCAAACAGGACTTTGTTTTGTACACGTTTCATAGTGATGGGATCCAAAACAACTTCCCGAGCCCACAGACTTCATCAGCCATCTGTGCAACCGAATCCAACAACCATCACCTTAGATTTATGTTTCCAATAATTGAGGAAGAGAATTCCGTGTGCCTATTTTCCTACGTGTTTTTTTTGTAGCTTATTTTTCTCCATAAAATAGTTGTATAATTTCTCTATAAATACCTGTGTGAAGAATGCAGAACCAGTTCGAATTTGCTCCTGTATTAAGTTCATATTACTACCTTGTAATTTTGAAAACTCATTCTCCATTTTTAATATGAAGACTATGTGTTTCATGGATATCTGAAAGTGTTGTTGAAGTGTTGATTAAGTACGTATAACCTGAGCAGTTGCAGAGGGCCCCTGCGCTAGCTAAGGTTGCATTTCATTTTGTTTTTCCTTTTATAGTTGAACTGTAAATTCACTATGTTTTTTCTCATGATGTTTATAACCATTTGCTAACCTTGTTCATAATGCAGTCTTTACCATTTTCTTACTAACATAGAATAGCTTATTTCAATGCAGAATAGTTATTTTTGTTTAATTTATCTCTAGTATCTTATTAGTAGTTAGAAGTTGAATTCATTAGTGTATAGTAATTTATTTCATTTGTTGTTTCATTAGTCTTTAGGTTTTTAATTAAAACTGATCAGTGCCATTACTGTCCTGCCATTTTATTACTAGTTTAGTGACTCATGTTGTAGGTGAATGTTTCTAAAAATCCCTTCTAGTTGATGACTCATCCTAAACTAAATGAGTATTTTCTGCATATTTTTTTGTATTTAGTTTTAGAATAATGAAGTATAGAATTCCTCAAATGTTATCACAAGGAGGCTGTTCTCCCAAAATTGTGAGGCAAAGTAACTAAGCACTTCATTTAGTTTCCATAGTAGATTAGTTGCAATTTCATTTTAAGTCTTAGTATTTCACTTAGTTTTGTTGCAATTTCATTTTCAGTTTTTCAAGTGTTGATTCTGCAATAGATAAAACAGTGGTTGTAATCTCATTTTCAGTCTCACTATTTCATTTTAGTTTTATTTTCATAATAAATAGTTTCAATTTCACTTTCAGTTTTAGTGTTTCATTTAATCTTGTTTCTATAGTTGGTTAGACAGTAGTTGTAATTTCACTTTTAAGTTCTTTTATTTCATGATTTGGAAACAATAATAAGAGAAGAAATAGAAACTATGTTTTAATTTTCTTGATTAAACTTTACTTCCAAATCTAGCTTAAAGCACTTTTAGTCCTAATTTAATTTCTTTAGATTCTTATCATAAGTAGATTTAAGATTTTGTTGAGGACATTATAAATCATTAGGGATTAAAGGATTAAAAACCCCAAAACAACATAAAACTCAAAAACACTGAAGTAAAAAGGGTCATCTAGCACATATAGTGCACTACACTTCATCAATTTATGATACCCGTATTGATAATTTATGTAGAGAAATTTAGGACACTAAATTGACCAAACATTTTGGCGTTGTTGCCGAGGAAGTGTAACTAGGTCGCCTTATCTCTTTAAAAAAAAAAAAAAAAAAAAAAAAAAAAAAACAATGACATGCATAGACAAAGAGACTCTAGGGGTAGATTTATAGCTAGGGGCAAAAGTTCGATTCCTACAACTGCACATACTCCACCAAGATTTAGAAAAGACACACCTCCATCCCAGACTCATACTCCTAGCCATACGATTCCTGGAATTCAAGGGGCAGAAACTCAATTAGAAGATTCTCCTACATCATCTACCAAAACAGTCCTAGGAGAAAAATGTTGAAACTCCAACTACAGGGATAACCTTTTTCACCTCCACAGGAGAGCTTATTGTAGTTGAAGAAATAGGAATACCTGGTGAGGAAGAAAAATTAGAAATTCTCTCTCATAATCCATTAATAGAAGAACTAGAGGAAGAGGGAATAACCTTGCAGGTTGAGCCCTATATTGACTCTGAAGAAACTATAATGGTAGAAGAAGAACAAGATGGAGAATTCTCACTGTTTGGAGGAGGGGGTAGAGGGAGAGGTATAGGAAACAATGGAGGATGTAGAGGTAATAATGGATGAGGCAGAGGAAATAGATAAGTAGATAACTCATTTGGATTCCCTATAGTGGATGAGGAAACGCATACCACAATGAAAAACATCTCACCATCTATCCTCCCAAACTTTTATGGGTTGAGAAGTGAGGACCCTGGAACCTTTTTGTTTGAGTTTCAAGTCTTGTGCAAAATATATGAATATATACTTGATGAGTTTAAAACTGGCATTCTAGGGAGCCTTAGTGAGCAACTAGACACCCTTAAAACTCAAAACAAGCAGAAAACAGAGGCTGATGCTTTAGCCATTTTTTGTCCAAAATGTAGGAAGAAACACACTCTAAGGGAATTCCCTTCAGATGCAAAAATTGTAGAAAATTGTATTATTTGTTCAGAAAGTCATGAGACCAAAGGTTGTCCCACAATCCCAGGTCCTAAGGTTTTCTTTCAAGAGGAAATAGTCCCAAATTCTGTAGAACCTTATTTTGTTGCAAGAAGACCTTGGCAAGGGCCACCAAATCAAGGATTTAACAATCCAATGTATCTTCAGCCCCCACCAAACTGGAATTCTTGGCAGCAACCTTGGCCTCAACCTCAATCTTAGTATCAATCTCAACTGTGGGCACAAGGGGTACAAAGTCCTTATGGGATATTTTCTCAATATTATCAATATCCTCCATCCTATTAGAATTATCATCTCCCACAAAATCAGCAACAAAATTAGGAACCACAACTTCAAAATAAGAATCCTCAACTTTCATTGCCATTTCCACAAAAACCTCCACAACAAAGTCAAAATCCTCAACTCTTGTTGCCATTTCAGTGGAAACCAAATCAGCTACCTGCCCAACCATTACCAAACCCCAATAATAAAAACCCTCAGAATTCTTACATGGTAGAAAGACAAAAATTTCCAACTTACATGATTACTCATCTAGATCTTAATGATGTTCAAATTAGATTTGGTAGGATATTAGAAAAGGAAGAAAATTCTATAGTTATTCGAGAACAAGACACTTCTGAGGAAGATTCTCTAAAATTTAATAAAAGTTTTGAGGGAACATCCCTCCAAAACCAAAACATTGAAAAAGAAAAACAAAAAGAATCAATAAACACAACTCCTATCATTGAGCAACCAACATCTACTTCTACACCTCCTTTTCCTGAGAGATTACAAATTGATAGAGGGATAGAAAAATAGATATTATTGCCCAGTTATGATTTTCTAGATGAATTGAAGAATGTTTGTATCAAAATTCCTTTGTTACAAGCCATTAGAGAAATTCCAATTCTAGCCAAGACAATGAAGGAGTTGAGCATTAAAAGACCAGGAAGAAAACCAAGAGAAACAAAAAGAATTCACTTGGTAGGAAAGATAGCAGACATCATGATGGGAAATATTGCCATGCATAAATATTTGGATCCAGGAAGTCCAATTGTGAAGACACATATAAATTGAATTGAAATTCCAAACACATTGATTGATTTAGGGGCAGAAATAAACATTATGAGTAGATAAACTATGGAGCAACTTAAACTTGCTAACCTTCTTTACACACCTACCTTACTACAACTTGCAGATAGATCAGTAATCAAACCAGATGGTGTACTAGAATATATTTCAGTCTCCTTAGATTCTTGGGAATATCCTGTTGATTTCATGATTTTAACTCCCAAGAATAATCTAGGAGGACACCCACTCATATTAGGAAGACCTTGGCTGGCCACAGCTGATGCTTTTATTAGTTGTAGATCTAGTGACATGTATATTTCTGATGGTAATTCAACAAAGAAATTTACTTTGTATCCCCCAACAAAAGCAATCACAGAGATAGATGACAATGAATGGATTGATGATGAAGATGATATTCAACCTCTCTTTAATATATTAGAAATTAGTGAAGATAGTCAAATTTTGAACACATTGGAAAATTTTGAACACATCTTCAGAATATGATCATGCACAATTCCAACAAAAATCTAATGTTGAATACTTGTCATCTTGGTAGATGTCTCTCTATTCTAGGGACGAGTTTGGTAGCTCTACAATTGAAATTTTTTCAGGTAGGACATTGAACATAAACAAAAACTTGGAGAAACTACAAAAAGAAGAGCTAACCAAAACATTACAAAAACATTCTGCTGCATTTGCATGGAAGTACACTGACATGAAAGGTATTGATCCTGAGACTTGTATCCATCATATCTATATTGAGGAAAATAGTAGACCAATTAGACAACCTCAGAGAAGAATGAATCCCAATATTAGGGAAATTGTGAAAGAAGAGCTCCAAAAATTACTCAATGTAAACTTCATTTACCCAATTTCAGATAACCAATGGGTTTCTCCTTTGGTAATTGTGCCTAAAAAGAATGGTAAATGGAGGGTGAGCATTGATTACCGAGAATTGAATAAAGCAACCTTGAAAGGTCACTTTCCTTTGCCCTTTATAGATCAAGTGTTAGATACATTAGCAGGTAAGAAGTATTTCTCATTCTTGGATGGTTTTAGTGGTTATAATCAAATTCAGGTAGGACCTGAGGATCAGGATAAAATCTCATTTACTTGTCCATGGGGAACTTTTTCCTACTGAGTACTTCCTTTTGGGTTATGTAATGCACCTACAACATTCCAAAGAGCAGTACTAGCATTTTTTTCTGATCTAATTCATGATTGTGTAGAGGTATATATGGATGATTTTACAGTTTATGGAAACTCATTTGAAGAAGCTTTGGAAAATTTGGAAAAAGTCCTTAAAAGATGTAAAGAAACAAACCTTTCACTAAGCTATGAAAAATGCTTTATGATGTTTACATAAGGTATTGTTTTAGGACATCACAATTCAGGAGATGGGATTAAAGTTGACAAATCTAAAGTTGAAGTCATCTCTAAGTTATCAATTCCAAGTTGCCAAAAGGAAGTTAGAAGTTTTCTAGGATTTACAGGATATTATAGAAGGTTTATAGAAAACTTCACTAAAATAGCATCTCCACTCTTCAAATTGCTTACAAAAGATTATGAATTTAATTGGAATCCTGATTGCCAACTAGCATTTGAAACCTTGAAAGAAAAAATATTTGAAGCACCTATTTTAAGAGGACCAAATTGGAAACTTCCTTTCCATATTTCTGCAGATGCTTCAGATACAACTCTGGGAGCTATATTGGGACAAAAAGATTGATTCCTTATGCCATTTACTATACAAGAAAGAATTTGACTCCCACTGAGTTGAATTATATTGTTACTGAAAAGGAATTCTTAGCTATTGTTTATGCAATTTCACTTTTAAGTTATTTTATTTCATGATTTGGAAACAATAATAAGAGAAGAAATAGAAACTTTGTTTTCATTTTCTTGATTAAACTTTACTTCCAAATTTGGCTTAAAGCACTTTTAGTCTTCATTTCATTTATTTAGATTCTTATCAGAAGTAGATTTAAGATTTTGTTGAGAACATTGTAAATCATTAGGGATTGAAGGATTAAAAACCCAAAAACAACATAAAACTCAAAAAAACTAAAGTAAGATGGGTCATCTAGCACATATAGTGCACTACACTTCATCAGTTTACGATACCCAGATTGATAATTTATGTAGAGCAATTTAGGACACTAAATTGACCAAACAATACCTATGAGCATCGATATGCGCATACTAGGCACAATATATTCCATAGTGTTATAGATCCATTTGGGCACATCACTCCCATCATTCAGATTAGTACCATTAGGGCTCATCAAACCCTAATTCAGTTGCTACATGCCCTAGACAACTCATCACTTTGAATTCCTCCTTCCTTGAGAGTTTCTTGGCTTGGAGCCCTCCAGAATTGCCTCCTTGAGGGACCAGCATAGCCTTGGTCAGGGGTAAGTGCACTTCAGTGAAGGTAGGCCCATGTCAGGGTGCTCTGCATAGCACCTAGGCCCACTTTGTTATGTGGTGGGTGAGTTTGAGTGAAATCATCATAGGTTTCTAGGAATATTGTTCTCTTCTGGAGCCATCTAGAATATTCCTACAATTATCATCTCTTATGAGCTCAAAATTGGATAGGGAATGAATTAAGTAACCTTCTATCCTCTCATCCCTTCCTTCATGGAAACTAACTCTAAGTTTGGAAGACTATTGAATACCCTCATTTATGATCAAACCTCCTCCATTTGCCTATAAATTGAGCACTCATTTTAGTGATCAGGGGCTGGGCTTCGAGAATTTGTAAGGAGATACTGTTGATGGGAGGATTCAGATTGTAAGTAAGTAGTGTTATGCTACTGGAGTGCTGTGCTATTGATGTGATGTTTGTTGGAACCCAAGCTGGAAGAGTGACAATGGATCGGACTTCATGGTTGTAATTCTTCCTTCTACTTAATAAAGTTGTTTACACCTTTTTCCATATGCTTATCTTGATATATGATGTTTATATGTGTGAATGTATCTGATTCCATTTACTTATATTCGATAGATCTTTTTCTTTGATTGGTTCTATATCTTATGTTTATGCTTGCAGGTACATTTTGAGCGAGTTAAGTTCGAGAAGGAGCGATGGGAGTCATACAAAGGAGACAAAAGGAAAGCGAAATAACAAGCAGGTCTTTTGATTCCCTTGTCTTAAGTATCATTTATAGAAAAAGGATAAGTGCTTTAAATCTGTTATTCTATGTATAGCTACCTACCTAGGGAATTAGAATTTATCTGTAGATGAAAAATTCCTCATAAAAAATTGGCGACTCTGCTGGGGAAAGATCATCATTCTGGGTAGTTCACCTTCATCCTAGTATACTCTAGTATACCTTACTTACTTCCATTGATCTTGTTTCAGCCTTTTGAAGTGTTTTTTGGTGAAAATTGTGCTTGTAAGCCCCTAGGATTGCCTCTCTAGCACCAACGCAGATTTGTTCTAGAGACAGAGCGTTGTAGAGCATCCCTGGCTTGAGGACAACACTCTGAAGCACACTATCTCCAATTCAAGGCTACGTTGATCCTCCTTAGGACAAAAATCCCTCCTTTGAGTTGATTTTTTGCCAAATTTCCTTCTTTTCTGCTTGTTGAAAGATCAATAATGCTTGTGTCTCTAAAATCAATTTGTGTTTCCTTTGCCAACCCTACTTTGTCCTTGATTTTTTAGTGTTTCTTAAATGATTTCTTTATCACTATCAACTCATTGTCAAAGTTAGTTTATAGTCAATTATTTTTTGTTCAAAAGAAAGTGTCATAAAATTCTTCATTTCTTTCGAAACAGAACTGTCATAATGTCTTTGTTCTTGCAAAAAGTTTGATTGGTTGTATGTGCATTAGTTTCTTTTGTTCATCATAAAATTAAGGGAATTGAAAAGGAAAACTTACATTGTGCATTGAAAAAGTGTGTGTACTCATAGGAATAGCTTAGGGAAATTGCATTAGATGTGTTCTTTGTTCTTTGATTAAAAGAATCTGATTGCTCTATCCATATTAGCTAAGGTTTTCATTATTAAAATTGAATGAAAATAATACTTATCATATTAGTTTCATTCTAGGAATTGAAAATACATCACATGGTGAACCTTGAAAGGAAAATTCTTAATCAAGATCAACTTAAAATTAACATCAATTAACCTAATGGAGCATTGTCACCTAACGCAAAACATTTAGAGGTTCTAGGTTAGAGATGTGTTTCAACGTCGTAAAACATAGCAGCTATCACTAACTTGTCTGCGATACATTCCGAGTGCGATACCTCATTCCACGTACGTGAGTATATCGTAGCTCATCCATGTAACTTCGAGTATATAGGGTGGTGTTATAGTACGTAAAGTATATGGGAATGCTCTCACTGTACGATTTCAAATTAGACAATGCTAATATGGATTGGGCCTCCACGTACTTTCGAGTATATATGGGAGGACAACACCAGGTTTCTATCCATCCTTAGGTAACCGAGTCGGCTGCCTTGTACACTGTGATACATCGAACACAACATTCAGGGAGATTGCCTGTTGGGCGTGGAATCCCCCCCAAGGCATGTTTTGGGGCTTAAAGCCCAACTTTTGACTAAGTCTATTGTAAAGAATCCACGATTTGTGGGCGCGAAGCACGAAGTTATAATAGAGTCACAAGGTTGTCTACCCTTATTTTTGTAATGTAATGTTGGTTTGAAAGATCTACCCATGGTCCATGGACCATGGGGTTGTATAAATAGAGTGAGGCTTTAAGTGTAGAAAATAGCTAGAGAAAATAAGGAAGCATGATGAATAGAAGGAATTGATTGAGTCAAAGTGTAAGTCGTGTCTTTGGGTTGTAGAGTAGGAGAAGGCTCTGCAGCTGAGTGCACGGACCCTTGCAGCTAAGTGCGTAGGGCAGGTCGAGTCTGTAACCATCAGAAGGATTAAAAAAGAGAAGTTTTACCATATTTATGTGCATTTTTTTCTGTTTATGCATTATTGGGTATGAATAGCAAGTTTATTGTTTATTAACTGCGCGAACTCATATGAATGTGTTGAATGAGTAAATATAATATAAGACATCTATTTATGTGAAGATAACTAACTGTTGTAAGAAGACAAGTAAGATCGCAGGCATGACTTAGAGGAATAGTGCAGATCGCTACTCTAGCAGCACGAAAGCCCCACACCCCCCTGGTTAGGGCTATGCGAAGGCGAGTTTATCAAGGAGTGAAATCCAGGGAAGCATGTGAAGTAACCTATGTGAAGATACTCATAGTTGGACTAGGTCAACCCCTCAGACATCTCAAGGGTGTGGAAAAATGGCTCCAGAACCCTCCCATACTACTTTAGGTGAGACCTCAGTCCGTGCTCCGCGGACTATTGCTGAAAGGGCTAGTAGTATAGGGATTTGTTTGGCTAATTAACTCCAAAGCTAGGTTAGGCCCCAACAAGCCAAAAAATGGTTCTGTTGCTGGGACCGAGATCTACATAGAGATGTTTGATGTCGTATCATTGGAATCCAACTAAGAAAGGAATTGAAGATTGGTTGGATAGGAAGATTCACGAGTTCACGACACAGGAAAATAGGAATCCATGACAATCAAAATAAGAGTGGTTAGACTGCTACCTATACACAAAAATCCACAAATTTTTTTTCGCATTTTTCCCTGTTGAGCTATACGAGTGGATCGCAAAGCTAGCCGATAGCCAATGAAGGTGAAAAATCGACAGTCCTATTATGTGGACTCCAGAATTGGTGCGCAGATTGGAAGCATAGGAGGATAAGATTGCGCACGTTGTTGATCACTGGTTCGATCGAATTATAGGAGGATTCATCACTTAGTTTGCGGTAGATACTTCAGTCAGCTATAGCGAGGTAGAGCGATGCTTCCTCAAAGGACTGTGATGTAAGTACATTAAGTCTTTGAACACTTGGATTAAAATTCTACTTGTGGGTTATGTGAATACATTGATGTTTGGGGCTATGCAAAGTGGGAGGATTTACAGAAACGAAGGTAGCACAACTAGAAACTAGCCTCTTGATTTCACCTCTACTAGGAAATGAGGAAGAGTTCGCGAAGGTCTCACCAAGAAGTGTGATCGGTCTGATAAGGCAGAGGATTTTGTGCATACCACCCCCATCAACCACTGCCAGTTTCACCATCTTCACACCCATCTTCACCCATACCACCTTTGCCACCACCGCGCGTTAATAGGGCAAGTGTGATAAAATTGCTGGTATTCAAGGGAGTAGGAAATGAAGATCCAGACCAGTTTTGGTTCGTGATAAAAGATGTGTGGGAAGCATAGGGAGTTATGGATGACAATATAAATAAAGCAACATTGGTCAGTGCTCTACAGGATCGCACACTAACCTGGTACATTAAGCATTCTAATGACAATCTGAATGCGGGGATCGTAGATATCCAAACTGCGCTGAACAAAGAATTTAGCAGGCTGAAGTCAGAGGCATAGTCGATCATTGGGTTCAAGGAGATCACGATGCTACCAGGTGAGACTCCTTGGGAGTTGGATCAGAGATGGAATTGTACATTCGCGAATCTAATATGACTTTGACGGATGGACAACACCGCAAATGGTTTGTAGCATCACTAACACCACATTAAGGAATGCACTATCACAACATAGGCTAACAACTCAGGCCGAGGCCTTGGAGATCGCGATGAGGTTGCATGAGACCCCAATACAGGATCCAAACCTGGGATTTTAGGAGATCCATGCGCAGTTGCAAAAATTGTGACTTGAGATGTAGAGTCTGAAACATGGAGGACAACTCATCCAGAGGTGCATGATAAGGTATGGTGTGTTAAATGGAAGGGTTAGGGACATGACAACGACCACTTCCCAGTGTTCACAAATGACCTCACAGGAGGAGGACCAATTCTATTGAGACCAGAGGCACAAGAAGGACCTAGCGTGGCACCTGCATTGTGGTGCGTGATTTGTCAAATAGGAGGAAAGCATGCTATAGACAACTTCCATCTGTTGCGAAAGTACACACAGAATTCACAACAGTTGTTCTATAATTTCTATAGATCAGTGGGACATGATGAGTGCACCTGTAGAAGTTATGAGCTAATGATGGATAGGACTCCCACCTATAGAGTTCAAGCCGAAACATGGCCCCTTGACTAGAATGCAAGGATGGCGCGAACTGGATTTTAGGGCCACAGATGAGGCGGAGGTGGAGGAGGACCTGGAAGAGGTCGTAGATAGCTGATATGTTACAGTTGCGGAGGGCCAAGAAATTATGCCCATGATTGTACAAATCCAACACGTCTGTCATTTCTATACTGTACATTGTTTGATCACGAGACAGAGGACTATCCCACACTGATAGCAAGGTTGTGAGACAAGGGAATGCAAATGATGAGGTTTGAGCTGTGCGAGGAAGACCCTGATGTGAACATTGTGCTCCAAAGTGGAATTACGATGGGAGATGACAAAGGCAAGCAACTTGAAGATAGTACTTGGGTTCACAAGGCTCCGATGAAAGAACCAAAGTTTGATTCGGAGTGCGCTAAGGAAACCTTCATGGAAGCTAGGAAGAGCTTCGATGATGCCTCCACTTCAGGAAACAAAGATAGACCGGAGCCAGAAATAGACCCCTCAATGCGCACGATGTTCTTGGAAACATGCATGAAGCTATTGCGCAACAGCAAGGCTATGAAGGGACTGCAGGAACTCATAAATAGATGCATTGGGACCGCGTTAGGAGAACTGCGGGTAGTTAGGAAGGTTGGAAAGCATGCGATGAGGACGGGAAGAGAAATGAGACTGATCATGCAGATTGGGGAATATGATATGGATCAAGTAATTTTGGACCTAGGATCAGATGCAAACGTTCTACCGAAGAAGACATGGGAGCACATGGGAAGGCCTACGCTGCAATGCTGTCCTATCCAACTGTGAATGGCAAACCAACAAAAGATCCTACCTATGTGAAGATTGCAGGGAATAAACATGGATATTGAAGGAGCAAGCATACTAGCAGATTTTGAAGTCATATAGATTGTTGAGGACACCAATCCCTACCCTATGCTATTAGGGATAGATTGGGCCACTGACGTGAATGGGGTGATGAATCTGAAGAAGCGCAAGATGATTTTTGAGAAAAAGTCTTTGCACGTAGTAATACCTTTGGACCCTGCAGAAGGATTGTGCTACACAGAGCCAGTGCACGACTACGAAAGTGATGACGACTTATATTGCATCTACAATTTCACCGCGCGAGAGCAAGACTAGGTAAATCCCACCGTAGATGGACGAATCTCATGGGAGCACGAAAGCTCCTATACATCGGATTCTGATGAGGAGATAGAGTGATGGCAGAACCAGTTACATGAAGTAACCAAGCTGAAATGTAATGTTATGACGAGATTGTTGCACTTCATATAAACAGAGGTAAGGGATCTGCCTACATATGATGGGTTAAGTGAGGTAGATGCATTCCTGAATAGATTCGAAAGGGAGGTGCCAGAACAGCAACGCTTCGAGGCTTTGAAATGGGTACTACGCGCTACACCCATGAGGTAGTGGGGTACGCACCAAGGAAGCTTTAAGGACTGGTGCAAATGTAGGAGAATGATGTGCATGAATTTTGGGAAGCCTCAGATGCGATTAACAAACAATATTGCTGGACGGAACGATCTGCATGCGTACCTGTCCAGGTGGATCTCGACATGTGTTACAAAACCTATGCAAATCCACATAGACTTTGCGTTAGGAGACATGGTTAGTAAACAGGTGCGGGAGAGGTAATGGCGCGAATGACCCCTTTGGTTGGAACAACGAAGTATGGGAAGAATGACTGTGCAGAAGGTTATCCATGCAGAAGCCTTTAACGAAGTATGTGAAGTACTGAACAAGGTATATGATGCGTAGTGGACTGATTGGGACCTGTGCATACCAAAAGTTCTGTGGGCTTATAGGAAAATGTGTAAGAAATTGACAAAGCAGATGCCTCCAAGGGTGAAGTATGGAGTGAACGATATAATCCCCATAGAGTACGATATTCCTAGTCCACACGTAGTAACACTAGTAGAGATGACGACTCGCAAAGATTTGGAAGGAGGGATAGAGCAGTTGAACTAAGAAGAATGCTAGGGAACTGAAGAAGAAATCTGATAGGATGATCTTAGGCTCCAAGAACTTATGAAAGAAAGGGTGTGATTAAGAGAGAAAAGCGCTCTAGTGGAAGCAAAAGTCAAGAATCTTGAGGATGAAATAAAGAAAGATTTTCTCAATAAGAAAACCAGGGTGATAAAATAGGGTGTGCACGATCACGTTGAAAAATTTGGGGACTACCGCCGAGAGTTGATAAGCCTGATGTCTTGGATTAGACCGCATATTACAAAAGGGATCACCCATGATAGCACGATGCTGATGGTAAAGTGCACGATGCAACCAGTAACAATTGGAGGTGGATTTTTCTATGAGAAATGATGGATGACTGGTTGACTCTGTATACAGGTGGCATGTCCACCTAAATAACCATGGGAAGTATAGCCTTACCGCTCTAGGAAGTTGAAAGGAGGCATGGGACTATAAACTATTCTGCCTGGGAGCAGCGCGATGTTGGAGTTGCGTGTAGGAGCACAGTGTCACAAGGTCCACGACCGTGCAAGGGGGGTTGCGCTGCTGCACAGGTTGGCTGGAAAGTGACCATTAGAGTCACTATTCACAATGTGATGATCGACTTGAGACCAAATGGAGTGGGTGGAAGGCAATTAAGACACACTTTATGGGTAAGATTTGGGAAAATCTGCCGCCAAGGGAGAATTAATGAACCAGATTTGGGGAGAATGGTCGAATTCAAATTCAAAAGGCACTATAAATTACAGATGGCTTCCCAACAAACAACACTTGGTCATTTGCAAATTGAGTTGTCATATACCTTGTGTATTCTGAGCTGAGATCTATTTTCCCTATGCCGAGCATTTATTGAGCCCCTGATTGAGCAATTGAGAGATTTTTGGATGAGCAAGATGGCAGTCGATTGAAGCCATACATGGGTGGCCTGGCTATTTGACTAGCCGACAAAAGCACAGTCTTCACACTCCAAGAAGCCCAAAGAAGACGTGGGACTATAAATCGATGCAGGGGACATAGGAACAGATACAGGGGAGTAGTTCCAACATCGCGGTCTCAAAACAACATGTATAGGAGATTCAGCAGGCAGCCACTCAGTGTGTTGTCAACCTTGTAGCTGTTCGAGCAGAGTTGGAGGGTCTCCATGCAAAAATCTTCGCACTGACATAGTGGCTCAAGGGCGAGTCATGATGTTTGTGTTTGGGGCTTATTGGGCGTGGAATCCCCCCCAAGGCATGTTTGGGGCTTAAAGCCCAAGTTTTGACTAAGTCAATTGTAATGACTCCACGATTTGTGGGTGCGAAGTGTAAAGTCATAATAGAGTCACAGGGTTGTCCACCCTTGTTTTTGTAATGTAATGTTGGTTTGAAAGATATACCCATGGTTTGCAAACCATGGGATTGTATAAATAGAGTGAGGTTCTAACTGTAGAAAATAGCTAAAGAAAAGAAGGAAGCATGATGAATAGAAGGAATTGATTAAGTCGAAGCGTAAGTCATGTCTTTGGGTCGTAGAGTAGGAGAAGGCTATACAACTGAGTGCGCAGAGGCCTAGTAGTCCACAACTAACTGCACAGACCCCTATAGTTGAGTGCATAGGGCGGGTCAAGTATGTAACTATCGGAAGGATTAAAAAAGAGAAGTTTTACCATATTTTTGTGCATCTTTTTCTGTTTATGCATTATTAGGTATGAATAGCAAGTTTACTATTTACTTACGGAGCGAACTCATATGAATGTGTTGAATGAGTAAATATAATATAAGACATCTGTTTATGCAAAGATAATTAACTGTTGTAAGAAGATAAGTAAGATCATGAGAGTGACTGAGAGGAATAATGCAGATCGTTGCTCCAGTAGCACAAAAGCCCCACAGCCCCCCGGTTAGGGCTGTGCAAATGCCAATTTATCAGGGCACGAAGGCCAAGGAAGTATGCGAAGTAACCTGCGTGAAGAGACTCACAGTTGGACCAAGTCAACCCCTCAGACATCTCAAGGGTGCAGAATCCTAGTTCTAGCACCCCCCCATATTACTTCGTGTGAGACCTCAGTCTGCGCTTTGCGAACTGTTTCCAAAAGGGATAGTAGTACAGGGATTTTTTTGGCTAATTAACTCTGAACCTGGGTCAGGCCCCAATAAGACAACAATGCCTACCCATACTTCTTGGTTCGTAATGAGGTATTCTACAGTTCATAGTTGCTTGGTAAACCTTTTGTTTAGTTTACCCATTTTTGTTTATTTCTTTTTTGTAATAAAATCAATCAGAAATCGTTGAGGAAAATCAACCCTTACCCCGTCGTTCATGGAGAGTAGCGAGTAAACCACCTTTATCGCCTGAAGCTACACCTATACAGTCAAAGTAGTCTCGTTTGACTAGATCCAGTACTTCACAAGCTTTTGGTTCTTCATCTTAATTACCATAAACACTTATACTGGTAAGTACTCTAACCCTGGATACTCCAATGGTTACTGGTACATCTGTTATTGAAGTGGAATCTCCACATTTACCTGAGGAAACTAGAACTGAATCTAGTGAAATGGTAACACAAGTTGTTCAACAACAAGTTGATTCTCAATCCGAAGTTGTTCAACTAGAAATTACTTTTGAACTTGAATCTATTCAACCAGAAGTGGATCATGAACCCATCACTGTTCAATTAGAAGTTACTTTTGAACCATAAGTTGTTCACAAAGCCCAACCTGAACCTGTTCTTTTACCAGAACATTTGGATCTTGAGGTTAAATAATCAGAAGTTGTTACCTCACTGGAAGAAGATCAACTGGTACATCCTCAAACATCTGTAATTGTTGAAACTTCCTCTTTACCTCAGTGAAAAATACCATAAATATATTACGGACCTAACGATTAAATTCTTCCACCTGGTTTTATTTCAATAGAAGAGGAAACTGAGGTAGAATCACTATGAACTCCATTCCATTTTGGAACTAGACTTTATCTCTATCCTCATACTCCTCATTTTAATGTTTCTTTTGATCCTAATCTCTTTCAGACACCCATTGATTCATTAGGAAACTTATTTGACCATTTGACTATGGTAGAGTCAACATCTCAGACCATACCATTTGTTACAACTATGGCATAATCTTTTGCTGCAACCTCTTCGATGTTTACTACGGCACCTGAGTCAGACTTGTATGGTGTTCTGTCCGTCCCATCAAGTTACCAATCTTTATTGGGAACCCACTCAGGTGTTGCTTCTAGCCCTTGGTCTTCACCACTCAATTCCATGATATTTATAAGAAATAGATCATTATCATTTGCCTTGATGGGTGTTTGTTTCTGTGTTTGTGTAGGTACTTTCCAAGCGGCTTAAGTACAGAAAGGAGCAGCAAGATTGGTCAAGGGAGACAAGGAGCTAGCAAAAACTACAAGTAGGTTTCTCTTCTCTCTTGTTTTATCTGTTGATTATAGAAAAGGTTGATATTACTTTGTCTATTGTTTCTAGACCTGCTACTTGATCTAGAGGGTTAGGAGTTTGTCCAAGAACACTAAATATTCCCGAAACAGACCTCCTTCAAGACAACGAGGGAATGGTACAAGCCTCACTGCGTAGTGTTGTCCAGCTGATAAGACAAGGTTTTATGTGGATACATCATCCATCCACTCCACCTCCACCTTAACTTCCACAACATACCCCTTCGCCCACACCTCCGCCAGCACCACCGCTGTTCAACATGTCGAACTCAATAAAGCTGCCAATTTTCAAGGGTATAGGAAGAGAAGATACAGATCAATTTTGGTTTGTTGTGAATGTTGTGTGGACCACGCAGCAAATCACTGATGTTAACATAAATAAGGCACAGTTAGTTACTACTATGCAAGACTGTGCACTGACATGGTATGTTAAGTACTATGTTGATCATCCTGTAGCAACACTAGTAGATACAAAGAGTTTAGTAAGCCTAAGTATGACCCATAGTGAGTGGTTGGATTTAAGGAAATCACAATGAGGGTTGATGAGATGCCTTGGGAGTAAGATCAAAGGCTGAAATGTGTGATCTGTGAAGCTAATATGCAGCTCACAGATGGTCAACACTGCGAGTGATTTATAGCCTTGCTTCTACCCCACCCAAGGATTGATTTATCACAACAAAAGATAGGAACTCAGGCAGAAGCCCTGGAAATCGTGATGAGATTGCATGCAACACCTATTCAGGACACGACTTTGGGAGTCCAACAAATTCACTCGCAGTTGCAGAACCTTTGCTTGGAATTGTAGAGCTTGAAAAAAGAGGAGGCTAGGCCATAGGTATGCGAGGAAGTCTCGTGCCTAAAGTGTAAAAGCCGGGGGCATGATAAATACCATTGTCCTATATTTGCAAACTATATCACTGGAGGGGGACCAATTCCCCTGAGGCTAGAAGCTCTAGCATAATTGAGTGCAGGGCCCCCGCTATGGTGCGCTATTTGTAAGGTGGCTGGAAAACATGTAATAGATAATTGTCATTTGCTGCAAAAGTTCATTCAGACACCACAATAATTGTTCTGTGATTTCTACAAATCAATGGACCACGATGAGCGCCACTATCCAGCTATGAGTTGATGATGGAAAGAAAGCATACCTACCGAATGAAAGCAGAAACTCAGCCTTCAGATTAGGGCGCTGGGGGAGCACGAAGAGGATATCATGGATGAGGATGAGGCCAAGGAGGAGGAATACCTGGTAGAGGTTGCAAACAGGTTATTTGCTATAACTGTGGGACACCAGGTGTTACAATGAAATTTGTCACCATGACTATTTGTAGTTAATATGGCTCCATCAATAGTCATATTATCCTCCTTGTCAAGCCTTATACCTCTGCTCTCCATGTCAAACTTCAAAAAAGAGAGAAAGTCATTAAAAATCATGTTTATCTCTGGGTACGCAGGTTTTCTCTACCTTGCCTGCGTGTACGCATCCCAAGCTCATTGTACCTACGTACTTGTACACTCTGTAAGTCAAGGGATGGGTGCGTACTCCTGTAAAAGGTCAAAAGGCGCGAGTTTCATCTTAAAAAAGTTACTTGTGGTCACTTCTAGAGCTTTCTAGAAGAGTGTTTGACGTGTATTGAGCGCCTCCAGATGGTTCATGCATCTCTATGATAGAGGAACTTATCCCATCAAGAGAGGAGCTACCCCATCCAAAAGAGGGAGTATCCCATTGATGTTGGAACTGAATAACTTCCTCTAGAACACTATAAATACAGGCATTGGGCCAAGGGAGGGGAGGTTGAAAGCTGAACATTCCGAAGGTAGATGCTGCTGGAATTAGGACTTCCATTGTAAGCTTGTGAGGAGAGATTACCATCCTTTCTTGTTTCATTTGGAAGTGGGTGAGCTTGTCAAAGTAGAGGAAAACTCTTGCTGGACCCTGGGAGGAACTTGCACAACACCAAGGCTCAGGTTTTAATGGTTTCTTTTTTGTTTCCTTAATACAAATAAGTCCATTCTTCTCAATGATTTGTTGTTAATGAATTGTTTCATATACTCCTTGGTCTATATGTTGAATATGCTTTGTTTTATGGAATATTCAGGTGTTATGTAATCATTTGATTGCTAGTGTATGGCAGGTTTCGAAGTGAAGGAGGAGCTCATCCGGATCGACGAGGCTGGACTACTACAACAGCTTTGGACTACAGGTAGGATCTAAAACACTTGATTTCTCGTGTGATAGATGCATGTTTAGAGAAGGATTGCTCTTAATTGTCTTATTTGTCACTAGAAAGTCTTAGGCTTCTAGGGAGGTTGGTTTTGTCCGCAAGATTAACTCTTTCCGCATAACAAGGGTCCTATAATTTGTTATAGGATCATTTGATTATAACTAATCATTATTATGTTTGAGATGTTGTAAACAATATTTCCTCGTGCAAATTATTTCTGACTCCAAGTACTGAGAGTTACGGAGATTTATGCATATAAATGTTTAGATCAGAAGCAAATTTCCAACAGTATGTCATGCACTCAAATCCAATTCCTGGATCAAAGACAAAAACAAGTTGAAAGTCTACACCAAAAAACAAAGAAGAAGACATAATGAGACATCATTTATTTTGAAGTATTAAAATAAATACTAAAAATAAATGAATAATAAAAATTCTAAAAAAAACATGAAATATTTGTTCATTCATTCCAAAGTCCAAAAGTCAAAGCTTATGACCCACCCTTCATTCATGCATTAATTCCCCATTTAACCAAAGAGGATCCGAAAAGTGGTTTTCACTTTTCACAGCTCTCAACCTCATGTGATTTCAGAACCCCACCGCCCCTCCGAAATCCATTAACTGTTTTGGTTTGACTTTTTAAAATATGGCGGGAATGAAATTTCATGATTACGAAACCAATGTTGTGTGGATTGGAGGTTGAATGAAATTTCATGCTATTACAAAACCAATGCTTTGTGGATGGGAGGCTAAGTTAAAGAGATAAAGCGTGACAAGATTCAGGGATGGAAGGTTAATTGGGTAAAATGAAATGAGAGGCAAAGGAGTAGTAAAATGAAATGAGAGGCAAAGGAGTAAAATAATTTACAGGTGGAGGAAAATAAACCAATGCTTTGTGGATGGGAGGCTAAGTTAAGGCGTGACCAGATTCAGGGATGGAAGGTTAAGTGGGTAAAATGAAATGAGAGGCAACGGAAATTCATGAGAGAAAATAAGAGGGAAATTTTGCAATCGTATTTTCATGAAAGTAATGCACAGGTGAGAAAAATAGGGAGCATTATGTAGACAAGTTGTAAGAGAACAAGTTAAAATGTTTTTTTACGGAGAAACAAGATATTTTTGTTTTTACAGGG
The DNA here is from genome assembly GCA_000404065.3 of Pinus taeda. Classification (NCBI taxonomy): domain Eukaryota; kingdom Viridiplantae; phylum Streptophyta; class Pinopsida; order Pinales; family Pinaceae; genus Pinus; species Pinus taeda. The sequence continues at coordinate 155,831 of APFE031225355.1, read as the reverse complement.
ACAAAAGTCAAAATAGAAATGTTTTACCAGCCATGTATTTACAAAAAACAACACATGGTTTTGTAAATCCATCCAAAGATTTGAGTAAAGGGAAATTTAAGGGGAAGGTAAAAGGAGAAACATGACATGATTTTTGAAAACAACACATGGGTTTAAAAATCCATGGGAAGAGAAACAATACATGGATTTAGAAAGCAAGCCAAGGATTTTTGAAACAATATATTGATTCGAAATCATTCTAATAAATACTTTAATTATGAATTATGAATTTCATTTAAATATTTGGAAATATTAATTTAAATATATTATTTAAATCCAAATATTTTGTGGCAAAACAAAGTATTTAAAAGATGATGGATAAGACAATGCAGACTATAGCAGCAGGATAAACAGGGACATCACTGCATATTCACCACAACAACACAACAGTTTCAGAACAGAATGCAACAGAAAGAGGGATAGCACAAACATCTTCTAGCAAGACAAACAACATTGCTCATTCAAAGGCCTAGTCACCACCAGAATACCCAGAAACAATAGATTTCTTGCAATCAACAAACCAATTCCAAATTTGAATGCACAATACTTGTAGGCAGTCCAACGTTTCTAGTAGACAAATTAGAGATATTATCTTATCTTTAGTTTATTATGCAGGATTTTTCCATAAATAGTCACAGTTATAAACAATTCACCTTAAAGTCTAAACAGAAGATCTGAAATAGTATAGACTTCCTATTACTTAGTTCTATTTCGGGAAATATCTACATGTTTTTGGTAGATATTGTTTGTAATAATTTTTATTTAGACTTTTCCAAAGATTATTGGAGAATATTTTGTAAATTAATTCCTTTTTTGGGATTTGATATTAGTTTAGCAGAAGATCAGGATATTTTTTGTAAATTAGTTATAAATACTTCAATTATTGAAGTAGTAGATTTTGGTTTTTGTACGAAGAAACTCTATTGTATATTTTTCTGAAGCATAAGCATATTTTCCAAGTAATACAAAAGCTCTTTCACATGATTCATATGTCAAGTATTTGATGAAGTACATCTATCTATTTTATGTGTTTATATCTCTCTGTTTATAGCACATATTTTTTTTTTCCAAATATGAATTATTCAATAGGTAAATAAAGGGCAAAATTTGTTTAAATCTACACTCGGCACCCAACTACGAATAACAGTTATCAACAATTCACTTTAAAGTCTAAACAGAAGATCTGAAATAGTATAGACTTCCTATTACTTAGTTCTATTTCGGGAAATATCTACATGTTTTTGGTAGATATTGTTTGTAATAAATTTTATTCAGACTTTTCCAAAGATTATTGGAGAATATTTTGTAAATTAATTCCTTTTTTGGGATTTGATATTAGTTTAGCAAAAGATCAGGATATTTTTGTAAATTAGTTATAAATACTTCAATTATTGAAGTAGTAGATGTTGGTTTTTGTATGAAGAAACTCTATTGTATATTTTTCTGAAGCATAAGCATATTTTCCAAGTAATACAAAAGCTCTTTCACATGATTCATATGTCAAGTATTTGGTGAAGTAAATCTATCTATTTTATGTGTTTATATCTCTCTGTTTATAGCACATATTTTTTTTCCAAATATGAATTATTCAATAGGTAAATAAAGGGCAAAATTTGTTTAAATCTACACTCGGCACCCAACTACGAATAATTTCTATGTTTTATTCTGATCTTTGGATATAGAATTCAGCTAGCAATGCTTTATATTTAAAAGTGAGCCTTAATCTGTTCTTCTTCTCCATTTCACAGACTTTAAAGAATCCAGTGAGTTTGGCTACCTTGCCTTATGAGATTTATCTATAGATACAATAGTTAATCTATATTTTATGTACCAGACTCCATAGCCCAATGGAAATCTAAGTTATCAACCAACTAGTCAAATACAAATCAAACCCAAACTTCATAAATAGCCTAAATTAAATCAAACAAAGTTAAATCTTACAGAGAGAGCCCTCTCTGAAGTTGGCACGGCTAGATCCTAGCTTCCAAAGTTGGTTTGTGGTTACCTTGGTGATTTTCTTCCGCAACCTCAGAAAATTAATGAGTGCTAACATTCTCGCAACCATACTGGGGAACTGAACATTTTAGATTCCTAAGAAAAAAATATCAAGTTCCAGATTTGATTACTGATGGTGGACAATGATTAGACATAAGAAGGTTGTATCATTCACCTTGTGACTCCACTTTCAATTATCTAGAGCTTCAAAGCTTTTAGGGTGACTCCATTGTCAAAGAATCCAAATTTGATGGCTTCACAAACCAGGTTCCATGAAACTTCAAATCAGATTCCAAGAAGGATAGGCCTTATCAACACAAATATGGGAAGACAACATGAGAAAGTCAGGTATTTAGACCTAAATTTACTTAAGGATATAGTATTATATTTTGTCAATCGCCTTCTGTCTTTTCCTAAAAGTATCTTAAGGACTCTCTTTGGTCTATTAAATCCAAATCAAGATGATGAATCTGCACGCGAGCCCCTTTTGATGAATGAATATTCTTCCCTTGAAGCTGCAAATGCATCTCATCTTAATATTGGTTGTCTCAAACAAGATCCAAATAACAGACATAGTCCAGCTAGTACAAATTCAGTTCAGACATCAATTATGACCATTGTCCGGTATGCATCATTAAATCTATCATTCCCTTTGCATGAACTATTAAAGAACTATGATCAGAGGCTACCCCATTTTGATGGTATAGGTAATATCACAACAAGGAAACATGTAGATAAAGTCATTGCCTTCATTGGCTTGAGGAAGTTGATCATGAAGATGTCAAATTGAGGTTGTTTGCTCAAAGCCTTTCAGGACAAGCTAGGAAATGATATAGAAGTTTGACAACTAGAAGTATTCTTGATTTCCAACAATTTCAAAGCATTTTCCTTAATAAATGGGAGTTTAAAAGGAACCCTTTTCAAATTATGAATGAATATTGGAATCTAAAAAGTAAACACAATGAGACAGTCCAAGACTTCTCAACCAGATTCAATAATGTTTATGATTCCACACCTACCGATATAAAGCCTCCCCTAGGATTGGCTATGTTTCATTATTCAGATGGTTTGGATGCTGAGATTACATATTATCTCAGAGAAAGAAACCCTTCCACTTTGGAGGACATGCAAAAAAGTGTTATTTATGTGGAAATGAACCCATTGATTAAAAGATCCCGAATGGAGGCTGAAAAAAGGAACGTAATTAAAGAGGAGTTTCCTCCTTTATTAAACCTTAAATTAGAAACATTAATGAAAACCATGGAAAGGGTTATGAACACATGTATTTTAAAAGATAAATCTGTGGTTAATGGACAACAAAAGATACCTCCTTTTCAAGGAGATATGGAAGAAGAAGGAGAGGTTGTTGGGTCACATCACCAAAATATAGAAATTGGTTGTTTTGTGGATTCATTTGAAACTCGTTTAGAACAACAACCGGTGGAAGGTTATTGCAAGAGGATGCCAAATTTCAGCCAATTGAGGAAAAAAATCACCATGTGTGTGTCACTTATGAAAGTGATGAAAAACAAGATGAAAATATTGATACATATGAGCATGTATATATTTTAGACATTGAACATCAAGAAAGAATTCAAATTATGCTGATGGTAACTCTTTACCACTAAGTTATGCCACATTTCAGATGTTGAAATAAAGTGATGATGATTATATCTCTTTACCTTTATGTTATGCTACATTTGAAGAGATGATTTTTTTTTACAATATCACTGGTGAAGCAACAAAGCAAGATGAAACTAACATAAGGGGGCAACAAACTTCTTATATAGATGAGGACCCTTATTTCCTGTTACATTGGAGACTCCTTTATTAAAAAATCACAGTTATTAAGTAACCATGAGATTGAAGATCATATACTCTCTTGGCAACCAATACCTAATACTTTACATCAACCTTGCAAATTTTTATTTGTTCATGATATGGATGAGGACTGTATTTCAAATTTTTCTTTTGAATTTTCACTTTCTGAAATTTTATTTCAAAGAGAAGATAGTCAAGTTTAGATTTCAAAAGATGTATGTGTCGACAATGTACATAATGAACTTGCATAGGTCAATTTTCAAACAAAGTCACATGAAGATGAACATAATTATCAATAAATTCATCCAATCACCTTTTTAATACAAGAGAATTGTATTAGTGAGTTTAAGGAGATGTTGAAGAACAACAAGTTGTTTTACATCCTATAAATGATAAACACAATATTTATAATCTTACATCCCTTGAAAGCACAATGCCAGAAAATTAAAAAAGGGATAGATACGTTTTGGAGATAGTATATGAGAAGTTATTTTCAGGCATAGTAAAACAAAGAGAAATTCTCCATGATTTTGAGGATCCTTTGAAATCTTTAACAAAACTAAGTTCTGTGTTAGTTACGTATTATGAAGAAGGCTCCAGTCAGAATTTTGAGTTTCCATTTTTTTATTTTATTTTTCTATTTGAAGAAATAGAATGCGAGCTTCAAATTAGTAGTCATGTGCGTGACTGGCTACATTGGCATTTTTGTATCATTTGATTCAATATGATTTTTAGCAGTATAGGGTATGTAGCAGTGTGAAAATAAGCTTAGTTCCTTGAGCATATTTTTTCAAGCATGTACATTTTTTAGTTTAGCAGGTATTTAATATTTCCATTTTTACTGCGCAGAATGATTTTGATTTATGTTTTTATGTTTAACAGTTGCACTTGCAGAGATTTTATGGCAGAACAGGTTGCAGATTTGGGATCAGCCCAATGGATCAGGCTACTAGTCTACAGTGTTCTTGACACCTCACAAGGAGAGTGCCATCACTAGCTGGAGATCCTGTTAGGGTCCTATAATTTTTTATAGGATCATTTGATTATAACTGATTATTATTACATTTGAGATGTTCTAAATAATATTTCCTCCTGAAAATTATTTTCAAAGTGACACCAAGTACTAAGAGTTAGGGAGATTTATGCATATAAATGTTTGGATATTAGATCAGATTGCAAGTATTTTCATTGGAAAGAGCTCATAAGCAGATTTCGAACAATATATCATGCACTCAAATCCAATTCATTGATGAAAGACAAGAGCAAGTTGAAAGTCTGCACTAGAAAACAAAGAAGAAAGCATAAGTGAGAAATCATTTATTTTGAAATATTAAAATAAATTGAGAAAATAAATGAATAATCAAAATTCTAAAAAACATGAAAAACTTGTTTATTCATTCCAAAGTCCAAAAGTCAAAGCGTGTGGCTCATCCCGCACTCATGCATTAATTCCCACATCGTTAAAGGCATAGGGATGTGTGCATATTATAAATCCATCGTTATGAATATTTTTTGGATCCCCCATCCCCTCTAACATTTAACTGAAGGGGGCGGTCAGAAAAGTGGTTTTTTAGATCCCCATCCCCTCTTACATTTAACGGAAGGGGGGGGGTCAGAAAAGTGGTTTTTTATCCCCATCCCCTCTAACATTTAACCGAGGGGGTCCGAAATGTGGTTTTCCACCCTCATGCAATTTTAGACCCCCCTTCCCCCTAAACCTCTTTTACTGCGGCACCCCCCTCGGAAATCCATTAACTGTTTTGGTTTGACTTTTTAAAATATGGAGGGAATGAAATTTCACGCGATTACAAAACCAATGTTGTGTGGATGGGAGGTCGAATGAAATTTCATGCGATTATGAAACCAATGCTTTGTGGATGGGAGGCTAACTTAAAGAGATCATGCGAAAGTAGATTCACAGATGGAAGGTTAAATGGGTAAAATAAAATGACACGCAAAGGAGTAAAATAAATTGATGAGAGAAAATAAGAGGGAAATTTTACAATCATATTTTCATGAAAGTAATGCATAGGTGAGAAAAATAAAATGAGTCTTTACAAAGAAGCAAGATTTTTTTGGTTTTAACATGGATAAAAGTCAAAATAGAAATGGTTCGAGCCATGGATTTATAAAAAACAACACATGGTTTTGTAAATCCATCTAAATATTTACACTGAGTAAGAGGAAATTTACACAGGAAGGTAAAAGGAGAAACATGACATGGGTTTTGAAAACAACACATGGGTTTCAAAATCCATGGGAAGAGTAACAATACATGGATTTAGAAAACAACCCATGGATTTTTGAAACAATATATGGATTGGAAATCATTCTAATAAATACTCTGAATTTGAATTATGACTTTCCTTTAAATATTTGGAAATATTAATTTAAATATATTATTTAAATCCAAATATTTTGTGACAAAACAAAGTATTTAAAAGATGATAGATAAGACAATTCACATTACAGCACCAAGATAAACAGGGACAACACTCTATATTCAACACAACAGTTTCAGAACAGAATGCAGCAAAAAGAGAGACAACACAAACATCGCAAGACAAACAACATTGCTCATTCAAAGGCCTAGTAGCACCAGAATACCTAGAAACAACAGATTTCCAACACTCAACAAGCCAATTCCATATTTGAATGCACAATACTTGCAGGTAGTCCAGAGTTTCTAGCAGGAAAATTAGAGATATTATCCTATTTTTAGTTTATTATGCAGGATTGAAATAGTCTTAGTCATCAATAAATTCACTTTAAAGTATAAACAGAAGATAAAAAGTAGTATAGACTTCCTATTACTTAGTTATATTTTGGGAAAAATCTACATTTTTTTGGTAGATATTGTTTGTAATCATTTTTATTCATATTTTTCCAAAGATTATTGGAGAATATTTTGTAAATCAATTCATTTTTTGGGATTTGATATTAGTTTAGCATAAGATCTCAGGATATTTTTTGTAAATTAGTTATAAATACTTCATTTGTTGAAGTAATAGATGTTGGTTTTTGTACAAAGAAACTCTATTATATATTTTTCTGAAGCATAAGCATATTTTCCAAGTAATATAGAAGCTCTTTCACAGGATTCATGTGTCAAGTTGTTGGTGAAGTACATCTATTTGTTTTATGTGTTTATACCTCTCTACTTATAGCACATATTTTTTTTCCAAGTCTGAATTATTCAATAGATAAATAAAGGGTAGACTTTTTTTAAATATACACTCTGCGCCCAACTACGAATAATTTCTGTGTTTTCTTCTGATCTTTGGATATAGAATTCAAGTAACAATGCTCTATATTTAAAAGTGAACCTTAATCTGTTCTTCTTCTCCATTTCACAGAATTTAAAGAATCCAGTCGGTTTGGCTACCTTTCCTTGTGAGATCTATCTGTAGATACTATATTTAATCAGTATTTTATGTAACAAACTCCATAGCCCAATGGAAATCTAAGTTATCAACCAACAAGTAAAATAAAAATCAAACCCCAAAGTTCATAACTAGCCTAATATTCAATCAAGCAAAGTTAAATCTTATAGAGAGAGCCCTCTCTGAAGCTGGCAGGGCTAGATCCCAACTTCCAAAGTTGCTTTGTGGTTACCTTGGTGATTTTCTTCTACAACCTCCGAAAATTACTGAGTGCTAATAAGATGATTACTATTGAGAGTGAGTGTCTTGTATTTATAGCTAGGTAAGTACCCTTTCACGAACATGCATGTCTCTAAGACATGCCTTTTCATTATTAACTAACTAACCATTAGTTAATTTAATTATTATATTTATATTATTATGATTATTATTTATTATCTGTTTTTATCTATTTTTACATAATTTATGTTCATAACAATATTGTAAACCTCTCTAATCACAATATGAAAGGAATCATTCACAATTTGATGTAGGTGGCAATCAAAACTCCTAATTCAGATTTACAATAGTTCTTCTACTATAAATTATGTTAGAAGGGAAATACTAATTACTACACCAAATCACCAATAATACTCTTCTTCCAAAGGTCCATTGTTGATATAAACATTTAGAGAAGAAAGCTATAGAGGACCATATAGGTTTTAAAAAAATGCCACATTCATAAATGGTTTAACTACTACCTAATTTTAATGCTAAGTATGTGAAGGGAATATCATTCTCATCACATCACTATAAAATTAACAAAGCAAGGTATACTTATGGTGTCATCATGAGTTAGGTCATATTTCATTGTGTCAATAATTGCAAGAGGGATTTTGTAGCTTGATTTTAGTTGTTGTCTTTGATAGAAAATTATATATTATAGACCAATGGAACACATAAAATATTTCAGAAACACAAACAAATAAAATGCATAAAACAAGAGAGACACAGATATACGTGGTTCATCCAATTTGGGCTACGTCCACGGAGAAACAACCGGTCCTTCCTTTATATTATCCAACAAAATGAAAAGATACAACCTACAATAGATCTGTTGTAATTCCCTCTTCTCTCTCACACAATATGATGAGCGCCAATATTACAGCAAGAATGCTGCAACTCTTGGGCTACTAGCTTTACTTTATCAAACCGGGGTTCATACAAACTTAGAGGTGACAGTGCTGTATACACAAGTAACAATGGTGGTTCTGCCTTTTGTCACTGTTCAACTAGAAAGAGACCACTGGGGTTTTGAAGCCAGACTTCTATGGAGTCAGAAGAATATTTTTTTCATGATGGAAGAAAGGGAAATCTGCTCTAAGGGAGAGATACTCTACTGCAATAATGGAAAAGACCAAAATCCAATGCTAAATCACACCATTTCCTAATTAACTACCAAGAAACTATGCTTTGCAATAATGCTAAATTGTCATGAATAAAATGATACTATATAAGCATGGAAGTAAGAAGCATCAAACATCACTAATGTGCAAGTAAAGGGATTGAAATAAATCAGTTTTTGTCTTTTCATGAAAAATCAAGTATGCAAACTAATTTCTTTTGGTGATGTGGCAGGTGAATTAAGGATGTTGGAGGATGGATGGAAGGGTTAGGAGATGGTTGGATGGTGTGGGAGACCCTTGGGAGGATTTTGGTGACTTCCTAGAGGTTTTCCCTAAATTCGGCCTGAAAATAGGCCATTTTAGGAAAACCTACAAGATGTACCAAAAACCTATAGGATTCCCTGTAAACCTACAGGATACAACCGAGAGAAAAATGGAAGGTGTTGGAAGCGATGGAAGGCGTATGGAAGGTGGTAGATGGGTGAAATGAAGTGAGGAAAGGTCTAGGATCACTCAGAAATCAACAACAAAGATATAGGATGGCTGGATTCGCTTAATGTGCTTGGAAGAATTTCTATGAAAATGATGAAAACTAGTGAAGGTGATGGTGAAAACAAGGAATGACTATGGTGGATGGAGTGGAAGGTGGTTGCTGACTATGAAGTCTTTGTCTCCTCTTGAATCACTTTATCTGCATAAAACATGTATAATTCCCACAAAACTATGCAAACAACAAGCATTCTCATAAGCTAGAAAAGCAGAATCAATGAACTAACTGCCTACATTATGCATGAGGAAAGTTGCTGAAAGGAATGAAAGCATGGATGAGATCTACTGTAAGAGTGAAGATGGAAGAGATGGCAATGAAATCCTACTTTGCAAAACTGATCAAATGCTAACTTAAATACAGTAACCTCTAAAACTTATGCAAGAAATAAAAATCTGTGTTTTTGGGGCTGCATAAGGGTCCCTTCCTCAAATCATGATCCCAAAGGGAGGAAATGAGACCAAGACACCCACTGACAACCTTGTGGTACTCCTTTTATCCCTGCTAACCTACTACTAAAGTAAGGCACAAATGAAAGCAAACTAATAAACAACCAATCAAATCTACACTACTTGTAATGAAAACACATCTAAAAGCAAATTAATAATGAAGCTTTGAGACTAATATGAACATATAGATACAAGAAAGAGGAGCCTTGGCTGCTAGGGTTGGGCCCTAGCTCAAGAGCTTCAACCCTCTGAGTTAACTCAGTGTTGGCTCAAAACAAAACTCAATTTTTTTTTTAAAGAATTGAGGGGTTTCTGTAGTGTAGTATATTAGATATCATTTTGGGATTCAATTGAGTTAAGTAATTGAATAATCTATGCCCATTTCCATGAGAGGCAGTTGTAACTGACTAATTTCTCATGATTTTTGAATAGTTCACTTAACACTCATTACATCGGGTGATGCTCACGGGGGTGAAGAAGTGGGATTGAAAATAGTGAAATGAATCACATAGCGTCAATCATCACTTCCGGGGCTTGCGCCCATTAACCAGGACTTCCTAGGAGGTCACCCATCCCAGATTGCCTTTGGCTCAAGCGTGCTTAACTGTGGAGTTTTCCCCACATTTAAGCCCATTTAGCTCGCTACCCCATTTGCAAAACCTTAGCAAGTATTGTGCCTCATGAACCATTCAAGTAGAGTTTCCTTCACTCTTTTGAATTTAAGTATTGAGGGGTTTCCGTAGTGCATTATATTAGATATCATTTTGGGATTCAACTGTGTTAAGTAAGTCAATCATCTATGACCATTTCCATGAGAGGTAGTTGTAATTGACTAATTTCTCATGATTTTTGAATAGTTCACTTAGCACTCATTGCATCGGGTGATGCTCACATGGGTGAAGAAGTGGGATTGAAACTAGTGAAATGAATCACATAGTGTCAATCATCACTTCGGGGCTTGGCAACCCGGTAACAAGGATTCCTGGGAGGTCACCATCCCAGATCGCCTCTGGCTTAAGCAGGCTTAACTGTGGAGTTTTCCCACAATCAAGCCCACTTAGCTTGCCTGACTACCCCAATTGTGTAAAACCTTAGCAAGTAATATGTGGTGCTTCATGAACCATTCAAGTAGAGTTCCCCTCACTCTTTTGAAGTTAGCGTGAGAGGGGGTTTCTGCCAATGCATTTATATTAAAGATAATTCATTTTGGGATTCAACTACGTTAAAGTAATTAAATCATATATGACCATTTCACATGAGAGGTAGTCGTAACCTCAACTAATTTCTCATGATTTTTGAATAGTTCACTTAACACTCATTGCATCAGGTGATGCTCACAGGGGTGAAGAAGTGGGATTGAAACTAGTGAAATGAATCACATAGCGTTAATCATCACTTCCGGGGCTTGCACCCGATAACCAGGACTTCAGGGGGGTCACCCATCCGAGATCGCCTCTGGCTCAAGCGTGATTAACTGTGGAGTTTTGCCCATAATCAAGCCCACTTAGCTTGCTACCCCATTTGTAAAACCTTAGCAAGTATTGTCACTCATGAACCATTCAAGTAGAGTTCCCTTCACTCTTTTAAATTTAAGTATTGAGGGGTTTCTGCAGTGCATTATATTAGATATCATTTTTGGATTCAACTGCGTTAAGTAAGTCAATCATCTATGACCATTTCCGTGAGACGTAATCGTAATTGACTAATTTCTCATGATTTTTGAATAGTTCACTTAGCACTCATTACATCGGGTGATGATCATAGGGGTGAAGAAGTGGGATTGAAACTAGTGAAATGAATCACATAGTGTCAATCATCACTTCCGAGGCTTGCACCCGGTAACCAGGAACTCCTGGGAGGTCACCCATCCCAGATCGCCTTTGGCTCAAGCCAAAACATAAAATTACATCAATAAAACTTTCACAAGTCTGGAGCTCAAAAATAGCTTAGAGTTTTACAACAAAAATTTGAATCCTAATGATCATCTAGGTCTCTCTACTTATACAACTAAAGTCTCAACGACTTCCTTAAAATTAGGGAGGCTCGGCTCCCAAAATTGAAATAAACTAGCTCTTTGTCTCTCGCTTGATCGTCTGCCTTCTAATCCTCATGGCTTGGTTGCTTGCACTTTGAGTTGGTGTGATGGACGAAGGAATATTCGAATGGGGGAGAAGTAAAGGAGGAGGATTTACCTCCTACAATCCCTCTCCCTTGTCCCATTTGAGTTTTAACCTTATTATTTTCCAAAATTCCTTGATTTTCTCCTTCAATACTGCATTCAATGCATATTAGTCCACTAGGCATAATATCCAACTCTAACTCATCTCATAAACAAAATATAATAAAAAACATGTAATAAGTTATGAGAAAAGTTGGTTTGACTAAGCTAGGAGGTGAATTAAGGCCCATATAATTACCCAATGATGAGTCTCATCACAATATCCTCTCTCTTTATCACTTAGAATACACATACACAGCCGCAAAACAAACCTCATATAAATCAAGGGGTTGTCTTCTAGGCAAAAAACCCCTAAATTAAACATAACTTCTACTGTTAGATCATCCACCTAATGAACAACCCAGATTGACTATGAAATTATAATATTTTACAAGGCAATTTTACATCTATTTTTAGTTTTGGGGACACTGCCCCCCGAATCCCCGCCAAGGGGAGGCTCATAAAATTGTCGTCGCTCCCCCTTGGACCTCCCTGATGAAGATTAAATTGGTGGAATTACACCCTGCTAGGAATTGGGGTCCAACGCGGTGATACCTGTCAATAAAAAAGATAATCTAGTTCCATACCCAACAATATTGTTGTCAACATCTTCAAAAATATTAGACTTATATGTTGGGAACTCATGCATAGTAGGAATTCACCAACAAGGTGCGCATTATAGAATGGAATTTGCAATGAAAAGCAATTTCCAAAACTAAAACATTGACATAGTAACACTCATTCATAACATTAAATAAAAAAAGGTACAAATATTTAACCTTGGAAAACCCAACGAGGAAAACTATAACAAATGGAGATTTATTATGCTCAGGAAATTCATTACAAAGGGTGAGTTATGCATGCTCAAAATCTCATCCATAATTAGCCACTAGAAAAATAGAATTGTAGATGGCCATGTCTCAAAGACATCTTCACTCATCATGGACAAGCTCCTTAAATCCTTCACCCATTGATCTTCATGTTATTTACACTCTTTGGGCTCTCACTTTTTCTCCTCAACGTTCATAAGTTTTCTTTGTGTCTCCTATTGATTTCCTTCTATAGTCCGTCTTCATTACAACCTTCATTTTTAATTGGTTTCTTTGGAAGTCAAACCATCGCAATGGTTTGTTTCAACTTCCAACTTTTCCAAAAATAAAAATAAAAATTGCATGCTTATTACAAAATTTATAAGAGGATCCAGCTAATATCACACCTCTCCATTTGTAGGATTTTGGTCCTCAAAAGCTTCAACCTCCTTCAATCTCCTACTTCTCCAATCAGCAAGAAAACTAAAAAATATCCAAGAAAGGTTGCCTCCATTATAGGATGGAAGATAAGATCAGAATAAGTGTTTCCCTTGGCATAAGATCATTTCCCATCTCATTGCTAGAGATGACATTTGTTGCTATGGTAGGTCATTGGAAAACCTTTGCTCCTTTGGATGCAAGTGCAAGAAACTCCTCTTCACCCTTGAACTTGATTGTACACTATTTCTTCTTGGATGCTCAATTATTGGGATGGAATTTTGGGTCAAGCCTCCAACATTTAGCTTCCCAATGTCTAAAAAATTTGTAGTACTAGAAATAGTTCCTACGTGGATTCCTTAGCCTTCTAGAGTGCCAAGAATGGCTAGAATTATGACCACTTTTCTTGTAATAGAAACAAACCAAAGATACTATGCCATATTATTTTGGGTTGTAATTACATTTGCTAGCTTGATTGCTTGGTCTCTAATAGTTAAAGTAGATTTGGATGGTGGAATCATCTCTTTTCCGCCCTATTTCAAGTCTCTACAAACATATTTGACTTTATTATTGCACACACAATTTTATAATTTCCTTTTCCTCCATCAAAATACATCCATTTCTAGTTCCTCTTACCTTGATGAAAGTGTATTGAGCTCAACTTGTGCTAGCTCCTTGTCCACTAAATCGTAGGCATTTATGCTTGGATCTATATTTATCTACAATGGGGATCATAAACCCTTGGCCTTCCTTTCCTATCCACTGGCCATCATAGCCCATCTTACTCATCAACTTGGAATTGATGTCTCTAGTGTGATTTTTTAAGTCATTAAGGGTATTTTGAGGAAGGATATCAAAAAGCGAGTTTATAATTCTTAACTCCATCATAATGCCAACTTCCATAGTGGCAACAAAATGGGTTTTCTTAGTCTCTTAGATATATTCTTATAGCCTCTTTAAGGCCTCTTCCTTTGCTACCAAACCTTAGTATAACTTAGTAGTCACTTTGGTGAACCTATCCTTTTGTCAATGATCTAGTTGAGTGAATTTATCCCCCAATTGCAAGAAATGAATCTTGCTCATGTATAGTTCTATCTTGATGGTGATGAAGGAGTCCTAGGATATGCAATGTTATTTTTCTAGTTGATCTAATTTTTCCCTCCAATATCGACCTTCCACCTAGATTTTCTTGTTGGTGTCTCTTAACTCTTCCAACTTAGTATTCAAGTATTTCTCCATGATAGCTATTTAAAGGTCTCCGATGAACCTAATTTGATAGTATATGATCCATAATTGAGGGATTAAAATTCCACATGATTCACCAATACAAATGTTTACTATTATAACTTTTCAATTTGAACATATTATTAACTATAATGTAAACCCAAGTGCAAAAGCTTTTGATCCTCTACAAATTATTTGTTCACTAAGATGTTTGTAATTACCCTATCTTTGAGATGGATTCCATTTTCATTGTTACCAAAGGATAAGATTGGCTTGTATAAGAATCCCATCTAGAAAACAAATGGTTAACAATGCACATTTTTTTAAATAAAGTAGATTTGGGACCCATGAAAAAGAAAAGAGGTCTAATTCTAACAACAAGAATATTGTTTTAACCATGTCTCCATTGTAGCATCCCAAATTTAAACAAGGAAAACGCTAGTGTTTCTATTTGATATCACTTTATATTTATATTTGTAAGAATTTGAGTTCAAAACTTTAGGACTAATGTTATTTTAAACCTCCTTGATCACAATATGAAAGGCATCATTCACAATTTTTTGTAGGTGCTAGCCAAAATGTACATTTATTATTTACAACATTTCTTCCACTACATGTTGTGCTAGAAGGGAAATATAAATTATTGTATCAAAACACCAACAATCTTTTGCTTACAAAGCTATGTTGTCAATATAACCATTCAAGAGAAGGAAAACCGTAGAGGAGGACCATACAAGTCCTAAAAAAATGACTCATTGATCAATGGTTTAACTAATACCAAATTTGGGAAATGACTATGGCAATGTCATATACTTCTCATCTCTTTGATATGAAATTGAAAAAACAAGGTAAACATGTGGTGTCACTCTGAGTTAAGTCATGTTTCACTATGTTAGTAATTGCAACAGGGATTTTTTTATCTCAATTTTAGTTGTTGCATCACTATCAATGTCTTCAAAATATTAGACATATATTATTGGAACAAAGACATGATATGATTCACCAACAACTAAGGGTGTTGTAGGATGGAATTTGAAATAATAAGAAATTTCCCAAATTATAACGTTAACACAGTGACGCTAATTTACACAACATTAAATAACAAAGATACAAATATTTTACCCTAGAAAACCCAACCAAGAAAAATAGAACCAATGGACATTTATTATGATCAACAAATTCATTACAAAGGGTGAGTTATGCATGCTCAAAATCTCATGTTTTGTTACTCACTAGAAAAATATAGATTGGCATGGATTAGAGATTCCTTTGTGGATAGGCTCCTTGACTCCTCCATCGACCATTCTTCAAGCATGATGCATTCTTCAAGATATCATGTTTCCCCTTCAAGCTTCCAAGGTTTTTTTTGTGTGTCTCTTATTGACATCTTTCTTCACTACAACCTTCATTTTCAATGGAATTCCTTTGGAAGGCCAACCATCATAATGGTTCGTTTCCACTTCTAACTTTTCCAAAAAAATACTAAATATAATAAATGAATATTACATGCTTATTACAAAATTTAGAAGAGGATCCATTTTAGATCAAACAACCATACAAAAAATTATTTTGTTGGTCCCATAACAATGTTCCACATGCCATGCAACCTAAAAGGATAAGTTTTTTTATTTAGATTTTAGTCTCTACTTGCTTAATTAGTCATCTAGGACTAGAATTACACACAATAGTTCATAATCATCAACAAGCTTATAATTATTAGAAACCTTTGACCTATTCCATTCTTAGTGTTCTCACTATGCTTGAGTAGTGTATATACAGAACATGACGGTGAGTAAATTAAAACTAAATTTTAGATTTTGTTAATAATTATCTTATTACGGTTAGATGTCCCAAATTTAGCCTTCAATTGTGTCCATGTAATTCAATCCAAACATGCCCAAAGTTGAAACAATGCATTTCCTATAGTACACCAGAGTCAAGAACCAAGGAATTATTGGGCATGTGTTGTACCCATGTAGGTATAATTAGTCTCTTCCCATTTCAAAAGGGGGCTAGGGATAAAGAAAAAATAAGATTGGATATGTTTTTGGCCCATTTTGTGTTTTTTTTACGAGTGTTATTTCAACCCATTATAAACTAATTAGGCTTGTAATATAATACTAGGACACAATTTAGGGTTTTGGATGTTATTAAATATTTGATATTGTATTGTTAAGGGTGAAGTATAGAGAAAGGAATGATTCTCAAATAGGATAATTTTTCTAGTCTAGGGTTTCCAAGGTAAATCTTTGTGTATTATGTTTGTGTGCCATTTTTATTTCATGTATTCTAGATTCTATTAGAATTGTTTTTCATACATAGGTTTATCAAACTATTCATTTGGTATTAGAGTAGGGTTATTAGCTTAAGTGGGATGCATTTATTGTTAAGGTTTATTCATTTTGTTAAGAGAAAAGGTTTAAGTCCTTTTCCTATGAATGACAATATGTACCTTATCAATCAATTAAGGGTTGACAGAGAAGGTTATAATAGTAGGTTGTAAGGCTACACACTTCTTATCTAATCATTGGATGGAGTTGTGAACTATCCTAAGTTTCCATCATGTGAGATTAAAACACATTGCATGGACGAGTTGGATGTGTATACTCGAGGGCCTAAAATTCCATAAATGGAAAATATATTACATATTGGGTCCACCTTGGATGTGGATTGGATTGCAAAGCACCTTAGAATAAGGAAAATGAAATAAATCATCCACTATATAAGGAGGTTGTCTCCTTTGTCCAAATTCATTCAAGTATATAAATCATTGATACAAGAGTGGATACGAATGTTTGAAGTTGTGAAACTTTTGGAGTTGGAATAATATAATACCCGGATACTCAAAAAGTGAAACATTGAAGATATAAGACTTGTAAGAGGTATACCTATAGATTTTTTAAGGGTTTGATTGATAAGTGTGATAGGTAATGTGCCTTAGATAATTATAGCCTATAAAGGAGTTGTTGGAAATTGGTCATTCCGTTGTTGTATATTTGTAACATTCTTCATATCAGTAACTTAAGGAATCTTCCTTGCATCTCACCCATATATTTTTATTGTAGTATTTTTGTGATTACTACATGCTATTATTCCTTGCATTATTTTGACTAGCTAAATTTTGATGAAAATTGGCTAAGTATAAAAGTGTTATTGAGATGCTTTAAGGAAATAGTTGGATATATGCTCATTGTTAGAGAACTTTATTGTTTGAACTTAGTGGTATGTCTAACAAAGTTGTAGCTTAAGGCATAGTTATGGGTAGACATTAAATGAAAATATGTAGTTTGTTTGTAGTAGGTGCAAGTTGGTCAAGCCCTTGTGACCAAGGTAAGGTGGTGTCACACAATTGGGGTATCATAGTCAAAAAATTATAGACAAGACTATTAGATTCATTATAGGTGGTATCATAGTTTAACTTCTATAGGAAATTGGTTTTAGAACCTTGTTGGACACCCTTCACCATGTTTCAAAATGTCAAAGCAGTTGGTTGGGAGAGTGGTTAACCCATTCAAAAAAAATTGTGATGGTTTATTGGCAAATAAGTTGTTATGGGAGATAGATTACTCATGGAGGAAACACTTAGTAGCACAAGTGTTGGAATGACCTTTCTTCTAGAAGATAATTGAAATAATGTGAGCAACATTGGATATCAAACAAAGGTAGAGGATGGTTACACAATGTTATTGATGTAGGCCATGGTTTATTAAGGAACAACTTGGTTGGGTGTCCCATCGCGCCTTTTATTGAATTTAAGTAGAGTAAATTTGCATGTGGTAGTCATGGAGGATGCACTTTAAACCATCTTCAATTCAAGGTTAATTTATTTTGGATGTTCCCCAATAAACCTTCTAAATATGGCGTTATATAGTACCCATTATCAGTCCACTTCAAGCAAAGGTAAAATATTGGTTTCTTCTTGTTGTAGATCAATTCATTTAATAAGTTGTTTGTAGTTAGCCAATAGGCCTTAGAATTGCAACAATAATGCTTCCCTCCTTAAACTACCTAATTTGAATATCAACTTAGGGTCCCTGCAAAATTTTGAGGTATTGTGTACTATATATGAAAGACACATCTATCTACTTCCTTCATACATGTATTTATTACTTCAGATCCTATACATTGGATGGGACTTGTTACATTGAAATTTGTCACCATGACTATCTGCAGTTAATAGTCATATTATCCTCCTTGTCAAGCCTTATACCTCTGCTCTCCATGTCAAACTTCAAAAAAGAGAGAAAGTCATTAAAAATCATGTTTATCTCTAGGTACGCAGGTTCTCTCTACCTTCCCTGCATGTACGCATCCCAAGCTCATTCTACCTGCATACTTGTACGCTCTGTAAGTCAAGGGATGGGTGCGTACTCCTGTAAAGGTCAAAAGGCACGAGTTTCATCTTAAAAAAGTTACTTGTGGTCACTTCTAGAGCTTTCTAGAAGAGTTTTTGACGTGTATTGAGCGCCTCCAAATGGTTCATGCATCCCTATGATAGAGTAACTTATCCCATCAAGAGAGGAGCTACCCCATCCAAAAGAGGGAGTATCCCATTGATGTTGGAACTGAATAACTTCCTCTAGAACACTATAAATACAGGCCTTGGGCCAGAGGAGGGGAGGTTGAAAGCTGAACATTCCAAAGGGAAGATGCTGCTGGAATTAGGACTTCCTTGTAGAAGCTTGTGAGGAGAGATTACCATCCTTTCTTGTTTCATTTGGAAGTGGGTGAGCTTGTCAAAGTAGAGGAAAACTCTTGCTGGACCCTGGGAGGAACTTGCACAACACCAAGGCTCAGGTTGTAATGGTTTCTTTTGTTTCCTATTAATACAAATAAGTCCATTCTTCTCAATGATTTGTTATTAATGAATTGTTTGATATACTCCTTGGTCTATATGTTGAATATGTCTTGTTTTATGAGATATTCAGGTGTTATGTAATCATTTGATTGTTAGTGTATAAAGGTTTCGAAGTGAAGGAGGAGCTCATCTGGATCGACGAGGCTAGACTACTACAACAACGTTGGACTACAGGTAAGATCGAAAACACTTGGTTTCTCGTATGATAATGCATGTTTAGAGAAGGATTGCTCTTAATTGTCTCGTTTGTCACTAGAAAGTCTTAGGCTTCTAGGGAGGTTGGTTTTGTCCGCAATATTAACTCTTTCCACATGACAATATCTAAGGATAGATCGGGATCAAATGGTTTGAAATGAATCATCCTTAGATGGTTTGATCATGGATAGACTAGATCTGAATTATTGATCCATGTTTTATTGTACGCATGTTATGATCTGGGTATGACTGATGTCTGAAACAGCTGCAAAGTCATGATTGAATATGTATAGATCTGTACGAGGGTTGGCTTTGGTGAAAGCGCATATATACGCAGGTTTGACTCATCGTAATAGTGTATACAATGAAGTATGATGTTTGAAGTTGCAGTTGGGTTTGATTGTTATTGCAGAGTTCTGTAGTCTGCTCTATGTTCAGGTGACTATGTTGTTGAAATGGTTTCAGTGTTTCAGTGATTCAGAAATTGATAATGCTAGTATTGATTGTTTTGTGCTTCAATGATATTGATGGGTCCACTATGAAAATTGGATGATTATAGTGTTGTGCTTCAGAAGTATCTAGTCTAAAAATGTATGAAACGTGGTACCTGGAGGAAGAAAGAGAAGGTTGTTGCCTTCTGTACGTCGGCACCTACATACTAGTACATCAGCTAGTACAAGAGCTAAGGGGGTGGTAGCTCCCTTCTAGTAGCAACTGGAGAACGAGTAAAGGTTGGAGCATTTCAGTAGGCCAGCACCTACGTACTAGTAAGTGGATCAGCTAGTACAAGAGCTAAGGGGATTGTAACTCCCTTCAAGGAGAGTCTGGAGAACGAGAGAAGGTTGTAGCCTTCTACATATAGAAGCCTGCATACTGGTATAAGACTGCACCAGTACAAAACTATTGTAAAAGAAGTTTCTTATTAAAAGAAGATAGAGACGACCTGCAGCAAGTGGTTTTCACCCACATTGGGTTTCCACCTTATATCATGGTGTTCATGTGTGATTCTTGTGTGTGATGATTTGTTCTTTTTTATTGCACCTACTTACTATACATATGGTTAAAGAAGTTCTAATGAACTAACTAAAGAACAACATTTAATGGATTAATTGAATCATAAGTATTCTGGATATACGCTAGTTGCATTTGACACAGTTGCGGATACACGTGGGTTCCCTTAATTGAAGTAGCATATATGTATCTAAGTATGGAAATGAAAAAGTTTTATTGATGTAATAATACTGATTCACCCCCCCTTCTCAGTATTATTTCCAACAATTGGTATCAGATCAGGTCCTTTGGTAGAATTTTGATCGCTTAAAGGAGATCAGTGGAACTATGGGAAAGAAGCTTAAGAAGAAAGCACCTAAGAAGAAGAAGACATCTCAGAAGAACTATGACAATGGGTGTATGGATTGGGGAATATGTGGAAGAAGCACATTAGGTTCAGAATCACTTTAGAATGAACATGAATAAGATCTATCAGGTATGAATTTGTTATCCTCTGTTGATACATCTATTTATCCTCTTAAAGATGATGAAAGTGATACCGAAACAACTAAATTTGCGCTTATGGGTGAACAAGAAAGATATCAAATAGGGGCAGAATTTAAAAGGCTTACAGACAAAATTAGAGGTCAACAAGATCTGTTGAACAAGAAGGAATGTGCCTTCAAAGAAGAATCTACCAAACTAAAATCTCAACTAGAGGAAGGAAACAAGGTAAGGAAGCTATTCAAGGAAAAATGTCAAAAGTTGCAGGATGAAGTGACATCATTAAGAAATGAAGTAAATGAAAGAAGCACAACAATAAAGAAACTCATAGATAGATCCAGTTACTATGAAAGGCTTGAAGCTACGATCCTCTTGCTAAAGGAAGATCTTGAATAATCAAAGAAGCAGAATAAAGAACTACTCCAAGCTCTTGAAAAACAAGAAAACGAAGTTCTTGAACTAAGACATCAGTTGGAAGAAGAAAGAAAAGTTGAAGAAAACATGAAGAAGTAGCATCGTGAAAGGGAAGAGAAACTTCAGGTTGAGGTAAATATTCTAAATGATAAATTAGAAGAAGAGGATAAGCTCTTACGATTTCAACATAGTACTAAGATCTTGGATGATATTCTTAGTAGTCAAATGTCTCCTCCTATCAAAACTGGTCTTGGTTTTCATGGATCTGTTGAAGGAGAATCTAGTTCACAAAGTAAGACAAGGGACTCTGAAAAATATGAAATGCTCAACAAGGAAATGAGAGGTCAACCTCATCAATAGCCAAGGAAAGAAATTCTTCAAAGAAAATCTTTTATTCCTCTGATGAATAATGTTGAATGTTATGTATGTCATAATCTTGGACATGTTGTAGCCAAATGTAGAAGAAGAATGGTTCAGGGTCATCATGTAGAAAGATCATCACATTCCAGGTACTTTCAGGGATATTGTTTTTCTTGCAATATGTTTGGTCACAAAGCTGTTGATTGCTACAGAAGGAATATGAAACATGTAAAATGTTATGCATGTAACAAGCTTGGACATATAGCAAAGGAATGAAGGAACAAAGTACGGGCACCACACCAAAAGGAGAAAACATCATCACACTTAAAGATATGGAAGAAGAAGGAAGTCCAGTCAGGAAGATGTGGCATAGCACCATATACAGACATAACAGTCTCAAGTGAAGCTAAAAGTGTAAAACTTCAGTGTCCTAAATCTCATACGCAAGTTGCATAAAAGGAAGTCGTGTATATACGTGAGTTTCACACTACACAGTCGCGTATATGTCAATATGAGGAAAAGCAGTAGGGACAGGCTCAGAAAAAGGGTCTAATATGATTTAGTCCATTATTTGTTCTGTTTGATAATGGTTACAATCTGCTGATGATGTGTGGAAATGTATTGATACTTGTATGATGTTTAGAAGTGTTTTTTATCCTAACTTGATGATGATAATGCCTTGATACTTCCTGCTAATATATGCATGAGCAGATCTGATAATAAACAAGATGGCACAGGTTCAGGGGGAGCATATGCTGCATTGTTGGCATTATGGTTAGCGGCCCCTGCTGATGATGCTTATATGGCTTAATGATACATCTTGCTATGGTTATGACTTGTCAATAATACATAGTTGATCAGATTTGTGGTTGATTCTCTGATGATACATGCATGGTGCTTACATGGTGATCTTCATATGGATAAGGAGAAGTACGGCTTGATGATGAGTCACTCATATGCTTCTATTGTCATATGCATAAAATGCAGTTATGATGCATGATTCCTATAATTTCTTGGCACTCATATGGATGAGGATTGTTGCTGTTAAGGATATCAAGAAGTCTTGTCTTGAGCTCTAGATACATAGTGTTGGATACATGGAGTTGCATTGTTGGAGATATGATGATGATGAGTTCTTACCCATATGATGATAGGTTGATACTTACATATGTTGATTGATGCAGATGTTCCCATGTGATGTTATTTGGATCATAGATATTGATGTTGATGAAATGGCTATGATGTTTTTCACATATGATATAATGTGAATGATTCTATATGTCATATGTAGAATTCTTTTCAAAAGGACGAGTTGATATCATGCCTGGTTATAGCACATTTATAGGTTGCTGATTTGGAAATGGTTGTACGCGAGTTTTATGAAAAACATCCGCGTATATACGCAGTTTTATGTGGATGTAGTCGTGTATATGGTGTTTTTGAAGGAAATCAGTGGCGACAGACTTTGGTTGAAGGAAGTCTGATATGGGTCTGACAGAGACCATCTGAAACAGGTTCAGGGGGAGCAGATAAACTTCTGATAATGCATTGTTGGTGTTATCTTAGAAGCTTTTGGTTCAAGTATTCAGCTGTTGTTGATTTGAAGTGGAACAAATACAGAGGGAGAACAGAAGGAGAACATGGTTGCTAATCTGAATAGTGATTGACAGATGTTGTTGATATTAGTTATTGATAACTTTCATAGTCTTTCTCTAGATATTCCGTCTCTATGTCATATATGTCTTTTGTTATCAAGGTCATGTAACGGCCTATTTTGGCTTCCCCGCTATTCCTGGGATGAATGATGTAATGTACTTGTTTATCATGAGTAAACTTCTGGTGTAAGCCCACTTGGTTGGTTGGATGAGTCAATATTTGTATATCCTCACTTGGTTGAGAGATGGATGTATGTATGAGTCTTTGGTGATAGGAAGGTCATTTATGATAGAGTAATGTTCTTCTTGTAGAACATCTTTTTGCAGATCTTGCCTACAGTCAAGGGGAGCATGAACAGCACACTTCAACAGTGCAGAGACTCAACATGTACTCAGGGGGAGCATGGACAGATTGGTACACCTTGGCATATACAAAGGGGGAGCTCATTCAGAAATTTCAGCAGGCACTCAGGGGGAGTATGGACAGCAGAATGTTTATCAAAGGAAGAGAATATCTTGGTCTGCCCTTTGCCCTTGATGTCAAAGGGGGAGAGTTATTTGGTATTGTTTCCATCAAGTCTAAAGGGGGATATTGTTGGCATTATGATGCATGTATTATACTTGATGGCAACCCACTCGTAGAAGAACATCTCACTTATTTATAACTAGATGAATCTACATAAGAGATATCAGATGTGACTGAATGAATGGGATGCCGAAAAACTCAAAGGAATCAGATGACAGTTCTCAGTATGACAAGTTAGCTTTGCCATCAAGTCCAAAGGGGGATATTGTTGGCATTATGAGACAAGTGTTGTCCTTGATGGAAAATCATCTTAGATGATAAATTATAGTGCAAAGAAAAGTTCACGCACTTTCATGAAGAGAAACGTTCCTTTCATGCAGAGAGAAGTTCACGCACTTTCATGCAGAGAAAAGTTCCTTTCATATAGAGAAACGTTCACACACTTTCATGCAGAGAAAAGTTCCTTTCATACATAGAAAAGTTCACGCACTTTCATGAAGAGAAAAGTTCCTTTCATGCAGAGAAAATTTCACGCATTTTCATGCAGAGAAAAGTTCATGCACTTTCATGCAGAGAAAATTTCACACACTTTCATGCAGAGAAAAGCGCATGCACATGGGAAATCTTATGGTTGGTTCATGGTATTAGTCCGACAGTTTTTGATCCTATGGTTTTGGTCCGTGGTATTGCATCCAAAAGAGTTGAACCCAAGTATTGGGTCCATGATATTGTTTTGTTATGGTTTCGGACCATGGTATTGAGTAAGGCCTAAGACTATAAAAGGAGAAGAAGATAATTAGGCAAAGGCATAAAAAAAAAGACTTGAATATCTGATGTAGTATGAGATCTAGTATGCAGGATATGGGTTATGATGCATTGCTTGATCTGAGCTAAGGAGGGATCTCACCGGTTGATGGAGAACAAGATCTAAGGATAGATTGGGATCAAATGGTTTGAAATGAATCATCCTTATATGGTTTGATCATGGATAGACTAGATCTGAATTATTGATGCATGTTTTATTGTATGCATCTTATGATCTAGGTATGACTGGTGTCTGAAACAGCCACAAAGTCATGATTGAATATGTATAGATCTATACGCAGGTTGGCTTTGGTGAGAGCGCGTATATATGTGGGTTTGATACATCGTAATAGCATATACATAATGAAGTATGATGTTTGAAGTTGTGGTTGGGTTTGATTGTTATTGCAGAGTTCTGTAGTCTGCTCTATGTTCAGGTGACTATGTTGTTGATAGGGTTTCAGTGTTTCAGTGATTCAGAAATTGAAAATGCTAGTATTGATCGTTTTGTGCTTCAATGATATTGATGGGTCCAGTATGAAAATTGGATGATTATAGTGTTGTGCTTCAGAAGTATCTAGTCTAAAAATGTATGAAACGTGGTACCTAGAGGAAGAAAGAGAAGGTTGTTGCCTTCTGTAGGTCGACACCTACGTACTAGTACATCAGCTAGTACAAAGGCTAAGGGGGTGGTAGCTCCCTTCCAGTAGCAGTTGGAGAACGAGTAAAGGTTGGAGCATTTCAGTAGGCCAGCACCTATGTACTAGTAAGTGGATCGGCTAGTACAAGAGCTAAGGGGGTTGTAGCTCCCTTCGAGGAGAGTCTGGAGAACGAGAGAAGGTTGTTGCCTTCTGCAGATAGAAGCCTGCGTACTGGTATAAGACTGCACCAGTACATAACTATTGTAAAAGAAGTTTCTTATTAAAAGAAGATAGAGACGACTTGCAGCAGGTGGTTTTCACCCACATTGGGTTTCCACCTTATATCATGGTGTTCATGTGTGCTTCTTGTGTGTGATGATCTGTTCTGTTTTACTGCACCTACTTACTATACATATGGTTAAAGAAGTTCTGATGCACTAACTAAAGATCAACATTTAATGGATTAATTGAATCATAAGTATTCTGGTATACGCTAGTTGCATTAGACACAGTTGGTATACACGCGGGTTCCTTAATGAAGTAGCGTATATGTAATCTAAGTAGGAAATGAAAAGTTTTATTGAAATTTGATAATACCCCCCCCCCCCCCCCCCCCCTCTCAGTATTATTTCCAACAATTGGTATCAGAGCAGGTCCTTTGGTATAAGTTTGATCGCTTAAAGGAGATCCGTGGAACTATGGGAAAGAAGCTTAAGAAGAAATCACCTAAGAAGAAGAAGACATCTCAGAATAAATATGACAGTGGGTGCATGGATTGGGGAATATGTGGAAGAAGCACATCAGGTTCAGAATCACTTCAGAATGAAGATGGACAAGATCTATCAGGTATGAATTTGTTATCCTCTGGTGATACATCTATTTATCCTCTTAAAGATGATGAAAGTGATAGCGAAACAACTGAATTTTCACTTATGGGTGAACAAGAAAGATATCAATAGAGGCAGAATTTAAAAGGCTTACAGACAAAATTAGAGATCAACAAGGTTTGTTGAACAAGAAGGAATGTGCCTTCAAAGAAGAATCTACCAAACTAAAAGCTCAACTAGAGGAGGGAAATAAGGTAAGTGTCACACGGAATGAGTTATATTTGCAGACAAATCTAACCTCCCTAGGAGTCTAAGACTCTCTAATGACAAACAAACCAAACAAGAGCTATCCTTCTCTAGATACACATCATTCTACGAGAATTCAAATGTTTTCGATCTTACCTTAGGTCCCCCGCTTGTTGTAGCAGTCCAGCCTTGC
>APFE031225355.1:107001-129290 GCA_000404065.3 Pinus taeda | reverse complement strand
TCTGCAGGTAGAAGCCTGTGTACTGGTATAAGACTGCACCAGTACAAAACTATTGTAAAAGAAGTTTCTTATTAAAAAAAGATAGAGACGACTTGCAGCAGGTGGTTTTCACCCACATTGGGTTTCCACCTTATATCATGGTGTTCATGTGTGCTTCTTGTGTGTGATGATCTGTTCTGTTTTATTGCACCTGCTTAGTATACATATGGTTAAAGAAGTTCTGATGCACTAACTAAAGAACAAAATTTAATGCATTAATTGAATCATAAGTATTCTGGATATACGCTAGTTGCATTTGACACAGTTGCGTATACACGCGGGTTCCCTTAATTGAAGTAGCGTATATGTATCTAAGTATGGAAAGGAAAAAGTTTTATTGATGTGATAATATTGATTCACCCCCGCTCTCAGTATTATTTCCAACAAAATGTTGGGGCTACATTTTGGAGGGAGATGTCCTATGCATTCCATGACATTCGAAACATCGTTCAACCTTACTTGGATGACCTTCCCGCTCATTCTCGTAAGCACCATGATCACCCTAATCATCTTCGATAGATTTTTCTTTACTGTAGACAATAAAACATTCAGTTGACTCTACATAAATGTGTTTTTTGCGTCGAACCTAGACGACTCCTTGGATTTATTGTCTCTAAGGAAGGCATTTGTCTACATCCGCTTAAAGTTGAGGCCATTATTAATTTACCCCCTCCATCTTCATTTTACCAACTATAGAGCCTGCAAGGAAAAGAAAATTTCCTCCATCATTTCCTTACCAATTATGTTGAGCTAGCTTTAGGGTTTACTTGGTTGCTCAAGCAAAGAACACCCTTTGTTTGGGATGAGATTTCCCAAAAGTCTTTCGATGACGTTATGGTTGTCCTCCTAAATGCTCCTTTACTGCATCCCCCAGATTATCATTGTGATTACTTCCTTTATCTAGCTGTAACCTCTATTACCGTTGCTATGGTGTTGGTACAAGACGATGTAAAAGGCAATGAACACATTATTTACTACGTTAGTCGCAATCTCCTTGACATTGAAAGGCGTTATTCTCATGTTGATAAGTTTTCTTTAGATATCGTATAGACTCTTCAATGCTTTCGGCACTATATTCTCTTACACAGTACCACTGTGATTTCTGAATGCAACCCCATGACCTACATCCTGACTTGTTAGTTGCTGGGGGGAAAGTATTCTAAATGGATTGTCATCCTTCAAGAGTTCAATTTGGTGTTTACTACTACCGAATCTAAGAAATCACTGGGTTTTTCCGAGTTGATTTTCTCCCTTCCTTCTACGTCTCTCCCCATTAGTGCAAATGAGAAGCTCCCAGACGAGACTCTTTTCCTGATTAGCACCCTTGACCCGTGGTATGGTGATATCATTGTGTATCTCTAGACATCCACATTCTGGTCCACGTTGAATAAGGATGATCGTCAACGCATTCAACATCAATCCCAACCCTACCGTATTTTTGGAGATACTTTATACCATGTCGGTGTCATTTCAGTTCTTCATCAATGTCTTACCTGCGAGGAGACTAAAATATTTCTTAATGACTGCCATTCTGGGGCATGTGGTGGTCATATGTCTAGATATGCTACTGCTCAAAAAATCCTTTAGTTGGTTATTTTTGGCCATCCATCTTTAAGGATTGCATCCTTGCCGTTCTCAACTGTGATGAATGCCAAATTTACCAGCGCAAGATGTGAGCCCAGCCTGCTCATCTACACCGCGTCATTACCGTTGGTCCTTTTCCTAAATGAGGCATTGACTATATGACCCGTAACCCTTGTTCAGTCAGAGGGCATGGTTATATTATCATTGTTGTGGATCATTTCACCAAATGGGCTAAATCGATGCCTACATACTCTGCAGACAGTAAAACAATGGCTCAATTTCTGGTCAATCACATTATTTCCAGGTTCCGTGTACCTTAAGCCATTTTCACCAAACATGGCCCCCATTTTCGAGATTACATGAGCGCTGAGTTGACCTCTACGTTGGGTGTACGACATGATGGCTAAACCCCGTATTACCCTCAGGCCAATGGTCAAGTTGAAGTTGTGAACAAAGTTTTGGTTACAATGCTTCAACTTACTATTGGTGTGCATAAGTCAACTTTCCATCTCATGCTCTTTTCTGCTCTATGGGCTCACAGACCAAGGACATAACTGGTTTCACACCATTCCATCTAGTCTATGGTCTAGAAGCAATGTTACTG
Organism: Pinus taeda; assembly: GCA_000404065.3. Lineage (NCBI taxonomy): Eukaryota > Viridiplantae > Streptophyta > Pinopsida > Pinales > Pinaceae > Pinus > Pinus taeda. Next base: position 127,063 of record APFE031225355.1, on the reverse strand, counting down.
ATTGAGTGTGAAACTCCTTCACTCAAGCTAGCTATGGAACTTCTCCCTGAAACCTCACCTCAAGAAGAGTGCCTCTTGTATTTAGAATGACTGGATGAGACTCCATGCCTTGCTTCCTTTGTCATCAAAGCACAAAAGAAGTGACTCAAGTCCCATTTTGATCAGTCAGTTTCCCATCACAAGTTTTCTAAGGGTGACTTTGTTTTACTATATGATCAAGCTAATGATAAGCTAGGGGCAGGCAAGTTCGAACCCATGTGGCATGGGCCCTACATTGTTAAACGTGTGTTGCAAAATGGGGCCTATGAGATAATTGATTATGAAGACAATCCTATAGACAAGCCCCGAAATGGGCTTTATCTCAAAAAGTACTATGCTTAGGTCATCTTGCATGGTTATTTGTTTACTTTAGTGTGCCATTCATTTTTGTGCAATGTGGTTTGGTGTGTTAGTTTTCAAATAGCCTTTCTGTTTACTATGCTTTTTCCCTACTTTGCAGATGCATGTGACTCCTTACATCGGTTTCACTGATGGTGCTTGTCGTAGTACCCAGAATCTATCCTCCATGACATGGGACATTTATGGCCACCATTGTGTTATAGACATATTTGGGCACTTCAACACCAATCACATATGTCGATAAACCAAGGGCTCTTTAACCCCTAAAAGTATTGTTTCATACCCTAAAGGATCATGGTCAACTGATTACATCATTTCCCAAAAGTTCCACCTGAAAAACCACTCAGAACTGGAAAAAATTGGACCATACTGGCTGCTCCATGGTCAAGGTGTGATGCATACTACCTGTTACACTAACCAGGTGTGATGCATACTGAGGAGGCCTTCTGTATGGTGCGATGAGCAAGAATAGACAAATGGATAAGACAGTTTTCTAGGTGGATGCTCATGGAATCTTCTAGAAACTTCTCCTATGACACTTGCCTCTCTGAATTCGCCCAAGGATGAGTAAGAGATCAATGAAATCTCCACGTGGAACCAAAAACTATCAATGGAATGACACTAATCAAAAACCCAAAGCTGAATCACCCCCTTGCAAGACATCTATAAATGGATCCCTCATCTGAGAGATCTAGGAGGTTGGAATTTTGTAATTTGTAAGGAAGTGTTGTTGGTTTCTCTTTGAGAAGGAACATTGTATTGTTGGGTGATCTTTCCTTTCATAAGGTGAAGAGGGCTTTGATTCTGGGAGGATGATGCTAGATCAGATAGCTGGGTTGTAATCCTCTCCTCTATTTCTACTATTAATAAACTTCTTTGAGTTTTCCTCCATTCAATCGTGTATTTGTGAATCTTGTTATTTGTAAATGCAATTGTATGGTCAATGTATTTCTGATTCTACATTGTTTATGATATTATAGATCGAGATGCTTTGATGGTGTTTTGTTACTTTGGTTCTACAGGTATTCTCTAAGTGGGACAAGTAGGAGAGGAGTGACAAGCTCTATCAAGGGAGAGAGAAATCAACCAAGGATTCAAGCAGAAGATCCAGGTTGGTCCCCTTTGCTTCTCTCTTATCTATCATATGTAAAGGAAATCGCAAATTGCTTTGATTGTTTGTTTCTAAGATAGCTACCCTTCTTAGTGGGACTAGCAGATCGAAAAGACACTAGTTTTCCCGAAAACAAAATGGTGACTCTGCTGGGGAGTGATTAGTTTGTTTGTTTGTTATTGTTGTTTGCTTTATAAACTACATACAAAGCCTGAAGTTAACCAGATAGCCTTCGAACTACTCTTGCTATAGAAGTGCAAAGTAGATGAATGTTGCTTCAATCAATCTCCAGGTTGGTTTATGAACTAAACATCTAACTTACAAGCATCCTAAACACCCTTGTGGTAGCTCAATGACCTCTTAAGATCATACTCTTGTACCTTGTATTTATTGTTCATCATAGCTCAGCCTAAATCACTGAACTTAGCTACAAATTTTGAGCAAAAACCTAGTGCAGTTTCACTCCCTGGCCCATCGCACTGTCTATAACTAGGAGCCTGTATGCATTGCACCTCCCGTGTGTAGCAGGTGAGATGCATCCCTATTTTCCTGAAGGACATGTGCGATGACTGAGTTTTAATGTTTCTCTCTTTGAAATTTGGGTTTCTTCTCCTTTTTTATAGCTCTATTCAATTGCTTTACTGCTCATGATTAGTATATCATTGTTGAAGCCTCTTTCCTTTACATTGTTTAGCCTCCATTGATTAGGATAAGTAGATGTTTTTGTGTATCTATCATCATTTATGATTCCTAGTCAAAAAAAGTAGCTTAATCGAACTGTTGTTTTTTGATGCAAAAGTGACGTGATTGTCATTTTGAGTCAAAAAGAAGAGTGTCATAAAGTCTTCCTCCTCTAGATAGTCTATTGTACATTTTTCATTGTACGTGATTTAAATTTTTAATATTCCAAGTGTCGAAAACAATTTTCTAATCTGTTAGTGTCAGTATCTCCATCCCTCTATTAGTGATTAAATTCTCTTGTTGCATTGCATGTTAGGCGTCTCATTCAATTAGCTGCATTCCATTAGGATCATGGACCATTTGACGGTAGTGGCTTATTATACATTTTCCCTCATGTCCTTTGCCTGCTGGCCCATTTTCACTCATCTAGATCATCTGCAGTCAATTTTTGTCTTTAAATCTGCAAAATTCAAAAAGGGTTTTGTCAAAAAGGTTTTCAAAATGCTCAATAACGATCAGCAGGTAGATGAGGAGGTCAAATAAAGTTCCAGTAACAATAATTTCCATAATCACATCCTCAGTGATTGATTTTTCCTCAAAACCTTGTTTTGAGGAAAAACAGAGTCTTTTATGTTTTTATGTACAAAACTAATGTAATTTCAGTTTTTCCATATGTAATAACTTCAATGGAAACCCTAGTCACCTTGCCAAGCTTCAGCAACCCCATCCCCTGTAAGGCAAACAAAAAGTCAAAGCATTCAATTCATCAAAGGCAAAAAATAAAGAAAACTGCCCAAAAGTAGAGTTTTAAAAGCAAGTCAAAGGGAAATATTAAAAAGTGGGTTTTTATAAGTGAAAAATTAAAATCCTACGTATATAAACTATTTCTCATGCTTAAAGAATTCATTTGCATCCAAAGAAGAAAGAGTGAACAAGAGAAAGGTTGTGTTGAAGCCAAAGAGAAAAAACCGCAGCAACTTTGGCAAGTTTCAGTGGCGCGGCACATTGGTTTGTGGGTGCGACGCATCCATCTGGTGTGGCGCATTGGGCCACATTCTACAGTGTAAAAATACACAGGTGCGACACATTGAAGTGGCACGACGCACTGGGTTTGTGGCACAGTGCACAAGGTTTCAAGCTCGATTTCACCCACAAACTCATCCAAAACTTCAAATTTACTCAACCCTCAGTTGTTCAAGTAAGTCAAACATTCCTCCATGATTAGTGAATGAGTCTACCTTGGTGTTTATGCTGCTTTAATGAGAAAATATCAAAACCCTACCTCCTTGTATTTCTTGTCAAAAACACTTGCATAGGGTTTATGAATTGTGTTTTTTGCTGCTAACTCCACTCCTAGCCATTTCTCACTCGCTCGGTCCTTAATTCCCTCATTCATTTTCTCCCTCTCATTAAATTTTCATCAACTCATTCCCTAAACCCCATATCCCCAAATTACTTATCCTAAATCCCTAATCCTACTATCCCAAACCCTATTTAAAGATTCCCAAACCCTAATTACTGCCCCAAAGCCTAATTATTGTCCCTAAACCCTTCTATCTGACAACAATATTCCCAAAATCCCTCATACACATTCTCTCCACAGTCCCTCATACATTTGGCAGCAAAAACCTAAAGACACCATAAATATCTTCATACTCATCTAAGAAAACTCAAACATTGGCAAACATGGAGTCTGATCCTTCCTACGACCAAGATGAGGAGACATTAAGTGATTCTTCTAGAGAAATGAATGCACCAAGGAAACCTCACAAGGGTGGTAAACATATATGAGAGGAGCCTACTTCACTTGCTGAGTTGTTGGCCTGTCCTCTTGCTGTCACATGCTCTCAACACCAATCTTGTTATCAGTTCTGTGAGATGGTAGAGAGAGTCAAGTACCATCATGAGTTGGCCAGATTGTTTGTGCTCCATATTCATAATGGCCAAGTCACTCTAGCAGGTGTGACATTCACCTTGACACTCAAGACTATTTCTCAAGCAACTGGCATTCCAAATGTTGGTAAGCAGTGGAATAAAAGGCAGCAGATTGATAGAGAACATTATGAGCCTTACATCAAGGCTGATTATCAGATACATCTCAGTAGAGTTTTTCCCTTCTAGTATCTGAAAGACACATATGCTCCGTTGATGAAACTCATAATTAAATATTTCAGCTATGGGGGCCAATTTCCTCGCCTGTCTGCTTATCACATCAGATTGTTGATGCACTTCACTAGGGTGAGAATGATGAATCTCCCCTATTTTATTTGCTGCAACATTGAGAAGATGACCACCTTAGTGCACAGGAAGCCTCCTCGGTAGCAGTATAATAGTATATATCATTTTGCACTAATCAAAATTATGGTCTTGCATCAACTTGGCTTGCAAAACATCTCATGGGGTGATTTCATTTCACATGAAGTCTTCACATCAGCAAGAGATTCATGAGACACAAACCACTGGTGTGCCATTGTTTCTTACTTACCAAAAGAGCACTAAAAGGTTGTTTGCAGCAGCAAAGCGAGTACTATCTCCACCCAGGGTGGAAGGGGTCTCATTTCCTCCATTAGCAGAGTAGGTACAGAACAAGGGAAAGCAGCCATTACATGATGAGGGGCCTTCAGGAGGACAGGAGATAGATTTCATTCTTATTCAGGATGATGACACCGATTTGGGCTCATAAAGCTCAAAGCTCAAGGAGATCATTCAGGAGAAACAAGTGGAAATTCATGATTTGTCTCTCAACTTAGAAAGAGCCAAGTGGATAATCAAATATCTGGAGCAAAGAAACAAACAGCTAGAGGATCAACAAACCATTATGGAGCTACAAAACATACAAGAAAACCGGTAAGCTGCTAAGAGGAAGAAAGTCAAGCTGAAACCACTTGAACAAGAAATAACCATTGATCGTGAATATTAGCTTGAGAGGGTAAATATCCACTTGGAAAAGACGCTAGAGAAGGCCAACAGAGAGAAAACTATGTTGAGGCACATGACCTACCACTACTTGGCGAGAAATAAGGTGTGCAAGGCAAGAATTAGGATCTTGAAGGCTAAGTTGAAGAAAGCATCAAGGAAGCGAAAAGAGAAAGATAGACTTAAGATCATGGTTGTGGCTCCCTTGGCCCAATACAGCACTTAATGAAGGACACTCAGCCCGAATTTCAAGAAATTTGGGACACTTTTTGCAATTTTGAAATTTTTTGCCTAAAAAACAGGTTTTTCTGCATAATGCGCCGCGCCACTTGGCGTGCACTTTTGATGGGGACCTCCTTTTGAGGAAAACTCGAAATTTTTGGATTTATCATGGAAAAATATGCATGCCCACAAATGGCCAAGAAATTTCGACAGGTTTTGAGCTTCCAAAAAGGTCAAAAACATCTAAAAAATGACCTTTTTGCCCCCTTTTTGGACACACAGGAAGCAGTGTTGGCAGAACTCGGTTTTGGAGGGGCCAATGGAGGCCACATTTAGAAATTTTACTTGTTCTAGAAACTTGATAGACAGACCTTTCCAACAAGCCCACTTGAAGCAACTTTGGACATCGGGAAGTCCTCCAAAATAAATTACAAAAAGCCATTACGCATAGGAAAATCAGCGCAGCGCATAGGAGGAAATTTGCTCATTTTGGCCAAAAAACTCTATTTTTCACCTAGTTTCTTTACAGTTTGACTTTTATCCTTCTATTTGTCAAAATAATGATGTAATTTAATGTTACTTGATGGATTTTTATGTAATTATGCTAAATTTTCACTCATAGAGGTAGATTCATCCATGAAAAGGTAGTTTGCAACTGAATGAATCAATTCCCTAGTTTTTAGAGGCAAGTTGTTCCACTGCCTACTTTTTAGTTTTCAGTTTAGAATTTGTTGGAATAGCTCCTAAAATTATGACCTCGACCCATAGAGGCTAGGATGAGTTGTTTATTGCCTATATCTACTTGTTTTTCAGTCATTAGCAAAGGTTGGACTTTTAGGAAAGCTTGGAGCTTCATTGTATACTCATTTCAATAGTTTGGCTAAGGAAGAAACCAGAGTTTCCAGCACTTTATGGGATTCTTGTGGCATCTTGATTTGGTATTGTGTTTTCTTTTGTAATTATAAGTTTACATGTGTTTTATATGTGCCATCATGTTTCTTTGCTTCATCTTAACTAAATCAAACAAGGATAAAGGTAGAATTCATTGGTTTGAAGTGCTCTACCTAGGGTTTGTTTAGTTATTTATGTTTTCAGCTGTTTGAAGAGGATCCCTAAGACTTTCATGCCCTCTTCAACTCCTCACCAGTCTAAAATCTCTCCATCTCACTCAATTTGAAGTACCAAACCATTTACCTACATCGCCCCATATAGATCTCTGCAAAACTGAGCCTCATTCCCCAGACCCAAATCTACCTTTCACATTTGAGCCAACAAAACATCATCAAATTCAATCAAACTCTTTTGAACACATACCTAGCCTAAAATCAGTCTTCAGATCAGTCATCTCAAGCCTCATTGATCATATTTTGCTAAGATTGACAAGGAAAGAGCCCTCTCCCGACTTGGTAGGGCTAGCTACCAAGTTAAGCATGGTTTGATGTTACCCTACATCCTACCTCTCTCAGCCTAAGGTAGATTGAGGCCCTAACGTAGTGGCGACCATACTGGGGAAGAAATTGTTTCTTTGTTAGTGTTCTTCATTTTATAAACTACAGGCGAAGCTTGAATTTATGCCAGGTAGCCTTCGAACTGCACATTGCTTTGTGAGTGCATAAGTAGATAAAAGCTACTTCAATCAATCTCTGGTCTAGTCTTATAAAAAAAACATATGACTTGCAAATTGCCCTAGTACATATGATAATTCTAGACTTTTGGATGATGAGTTTAGAATTTGATAGGTTGAACAAGTTGATAATGTCCATTTGATTTCTTGGAAATAATAACACACTGGCTTCCAGGAGATACACCAGAGCAAATCCTAATCTTGATCCACCCCCTGTGTATGAAAATCCCAATCTTATTTCGAGAATCCTTCGCCAAGAAAGTTCTCTGATTCCGATGTTTATATCTCATTCATGCATGATTGGTTTTGAATATCTTCAAGATCTTGAGTTTGATGAACATTTTGATATGTCGTTGTTTGAGACTAAATCTGAAAGTGTTGTTGATTCTACTGTCCTAAATCTAGAGTTTGTCAAAGATCTTGAAACTGAAAAGGCCAATAAATCAATTGACAATTATATCTTGAAACTTCAAACTTCCATTGTGGCTAAAAACATTCTCTAATTCTTAGAGTCTACATCTACAACTCTTGGGTCATCCTCTATTGCATCTAATTCAGAAATTCCTATCGAAACTCCTTTCATTCCCACCATTCCCGTGCAACCTTCTATCTCTAATCAAAAATCTACAGTGTTGTCACCTCCATCCACTCCTTCTACCCCTCAAACATCAAAAATTTCATCACCTCCATCCACACCTCATACATCAGCTGCTGTAACTCCTCTTACATCCCCAAGACTAGTTGTCAATCCACCTAGAGTAATGGTTGCCCGATGTGCACCCCTTGTGTTGCCTTGAAATTTGGATGACATGCCTACCGATTGTCAAAGAAAATTCCATTGTTTGATGGCACTCCTCAAAGTATCACAACTCAACAACATGTGGATAGGATGGCAGATTTCTTTGACCTTCATGAGATTGATGTTGAAAATGTGACAATGAGACTGTTTGTGCAAACTTTTGGAGGTGAGGTGAGGAAGTGGTTCAGAGTTTTGTTGGCTACAAGTATCACTACATTGCTTAATCTTTAGAGACAATTCTTGGATCGGTGGGAAGTGAAGAAAAACCCTCTTCAGATCCTTTTCAAATATGAGAACACCAAGCGGAATGTTGGTGAGTCTGTTCAAGATTATTGTATTAGATTCAATTATGTTTACAATGCAATTCCTGCTAATATAAAGCCACCTATGGGGCTGGATTTGATTAAGTTTCTAGATGGTTTCGATCTTGATATGGCCTATCAATTAAGAGAAAGAGATCCGGCCACTTTGGAAGACATGCAGAAAATTGCAGTCAGCATTGAAGCAAATATGCTTGCCAAGAGAGCTAGAACAAAGGTTGAAAAGAAGGCAACAATAAAGGAATAGGTTTCCACTTCAGATCAAGTGCTTCGTCAGATTGAAAAGATGTTTGAAAGATTAACAATCGATAAGCCTGAAGCACAAGTCAGAAATCCCAACTTCTGTGGTCAGCAGCAACCACAATTTAGAATCAAGCAAAGAGAGCAACAAGCACAAGACCAAGCAGCACAACAGCAGGTGAAGACACCCTTATAGTAGAATTTTGTACATGGTCTAGAATTAGATGATGAGGAGAATGTAATTGGAGAGGAGAATCATTTCTTTACACCTGATGATATGCCAATTTTTATCATTGAATATGAGGAGTATTCTAAGAGCTCAGCTGTACAAAGGGATGAAAAATTCATCTTGGCAAATGAAACAGTTCTTCAAGAAGAGTCTGATGAATATCAGAGAGGGTACATGAATGCTTTGATAGCCCAACAGCGACAATATTCACTCAAGAGTAGAGATGTACCCATAAATCCAATTCAGAAAAGGAAGGAGATGACACCGCCAAAGAATTATCTGCCCATTATGTAGAAAAAGGGAAAAGACACAGTTGATCCTACCACCAGCAAAACGCCATCAACAAATGAAAGATCAAATCAGCCAAGTATATCAAAGGAGGAAACTGAAAATAAGGACGTTTCAGCTAAAGAGGTAGAGAAAATTTCAGTTTTTAACTTAGAAAATGAAATTGCTAAGTTAAAAATATCTATTCCTTTGACTGAGTTGATGAAGAACAACAATTATAAAGTTCAAGTGTCTAAGATTTTGAATTTAGATCCATTATCTGATATGGTAAACGTGGAGGATGACTAACTTGAGTTGATTTTTGGTCCAGCATTGGAAGGTCAGTCTCAAGATAGTGATGTAGCTCCTTTTTAAATCAGCCTTAGGGTGTAATACTATGTGTTACACAATGCTATTATTGACTCTGGAGCCTCTCATAATCTCATGCCTAAGGAAATTATGGAGAAATTGGGTTTGGATATCACCAAAAGTATCATGACCTTTACTCCTTTGATTCTAGTAGAGTAAGATGCATTGGTCTTATTAAATATTTTGTGGTTAGTTTGGATCAAATTCCGGTGAAAAATGTTTTGATGGACATGGTTGTGGCGGATATTCCTCCTAGATTTGGCATGCTTCTTTCCATATCTTGGGGAGCAAAACTTAAAGGGACATTGCAGCTTGATTTCTCCTATGCTACTATTCTCATGTTCTGTAAAATGATGAAATTATACTAGGAGCAAAAGATGAAGTACATGATCACTAGCAAGGAGAAACTGGTAAATCATCTAATCAACTATGTACATACTGATTTAGAATCATTTGTTTTATATTCCGATAGTTTTAATAGTGTAAATAGCCAAGTAGTTGAAGTAGAAGACATTCCAGAGATCACTAAAAATTTCAGAGAGGTCTTAAAGCAAGAAAGACAAAGACTTGATAGTACTGTTGAGCAATCAACCTTTCGACAGCAGCAAAATATTGATGGACAACAAGAAAAAGTAAAAGAGCAAACAGAATTTCAGCATTTGGAAGAGGACGAAGTTGGTTTATGGAGCATGGATTTTGATGTCGTAGTAGGAGGGGAAGGTGCTAGAATTGGCATTTGGATACGGAGCCCTGTTTTCTCCCCAAACAAAGTGCCAAGTAATGTAAGGATCTATTCATATAAATTGGCTTTTGGCTGTTCAAATAATGAGGCTAAATGTGAGGCTTTAATTGCTAGTTTGAAAATTCTTAGAAAGTTAAATGCTAAAAGAATTTTAGTATATGGCGACTCCGAGTTAGTTATCAAGCAAGTGAAAGGGGAATACCAAGCTAAGCATCCTCGAATGCGGGAATACCGCAATTCGGTATTATATATCTTGAGATTGTTTTCAGATTACACTTTGACATGTGTTCCTCGTGTTCAGAATGTCATTGCAGATTCACTTGCAACAGCAGCAAGTAATTTGAAAATTCCGATGAATTCAAACATTAAATTTGAAATTCAAGTAAAACATCGCCCGACTGTCCCTGATAATCAAAGGTATTGGCAAGTGTTTCAAGATGATAAAGAGATCGATGAATGTCTACAAAATGAAGGTAAATTCAAAGACACTTCTATCGATGGGGAGCATGATGACGGTGAAGCAGATATAGAATTCAATTAAATGGAAGTTTTGTAGCTAAAGGACAATGTCATTCCTAAAGGTCTAATACCTTTAGAGGAGCTGTTCGATCAAGATGATGTAGCCCGAAAACCGAGCTTGCTGCCAACCAAGAAAGGAGTTGAGGATGTGAACATTGGATCAACAGTAGAATGGTGAAGTTATCAAAGGCATTGCCTGCACAGGTAAAAGCAAATTATATTAGTTTATTATCTTCATTTACTGATGTATTTTCATGGGATTATTTAGATTTGAAGGCATATGATACAAGCATAATTCAACATATCATTCCGATCAAGCAAAATCAAAAGCCTTTTCATCAGAAGCTAAGAAGAAAAAATCCAAAGTTGCTGCCCTCAATAGAGAAGGAAGTGAATCGGTTGTACGAAGCTGGTATAATTGTCCCCATAAGATTTTTAAATTGGATTTCTAATTTGGTGCCCGTGCGCAAGAAAACAGGTGAGATTCGGTTATGTATTGGTTTCAGAAATCTGAATAAAGTATCTTTGAAAGATAACTATACATTGCCCAAGATGGATCACATACCTGAAAGAGTAGTTGGAGCATCCCGCATGTCACTACTTGATGGGTATTCAAGTTATAACCAAATTCTGGTCCATCAGGATGATAGAGATAAAATACCGTTCACCACTCCGTTGGGAACTTTTCATTATGCTAAGATGCCTTTCGGATTGAAGAATGTCAGTGCGACTTTTCAATGGGCAATGGATATTGCATTTGCCAATGAAAAAGATGTATTTTTAGTTGTTTATCTTGATGATTTGATAATTTTCTCTAATTCAGATGAAGAGCACCTTTATCATTTGAAGATTTTTTTTTAGCGGTGTAGAAAGTACAGTATATCTCTCAATCCAAAGAAGAGTTTGTTTTCCATGGATGAAGGCAAGCTTATCGGTCATATTATATCAAAGGAGGGCATCCGAATCGATCCAGCTCGAGTGGAAGCCATTCAGAATATTGATTTTCCACGAAGTAAAAAGGAGATCCAATCATTCAACGATAAGATGAATTTCTTACTTTTCTTTGTGCCCAATCTTGCAAAACATTTAATGGAAATCACAAACGTGCTCAAGAAAGATAGTATAGTGAAGTGGACCGAGGAAGCAATTAAGTCCTTCAATTTGGTGAAGTTGGCCCTTTCTTCAGCTTTAGTTTTGATCAGCATGGATTATACTCAAGATTTCATTTTCATTTGCCCTATATCATACTATGGCAGCGGTCTTGATGCAGGAAAGAGACCATCTTGAGAAACCAATTGTATTTTTCAGCAAAACCATAAGGGATGCAGCTTCAAAGTATAGTATTATTGAAAATTAAGCTCTTGCTTTGGTAAAGGCATTGAAATATTTTCGAGTCTATATTCTAAATTCTCACATCCTTGCTTATGTCCCTAATGCTACTGTTAAAGATGTCTTAGTGCAAACAGATCCAGAAGGGAGGCAAGGCAAATGGATTACTGCTTTGTTGGAATATGACGTCGAGATCAAACCAACAAAGCTCATCAAAGGACAGGAGCTGGCCAAACTAATGGCTAAGTCAAATTTGCATGCCTTGGACATTAATCTCATTGTTGCTATGTCCAAGGAAGATGAAGAAAGTTCACCCGCTCAAGTATCAGAAATTTTTCTTCTTTCTCCTTGGTATTCAGACATTGTTTATGTGTTCCAAAAATTGTCACCACCACGTGGAATGGCTAAGAACAAAATTAGGACTCTGAAACTGAAGGCTGCCAAGTTTTTTATCATGAATAATGCACTCTATTGGAAAGATCTCAGTGGTGTCTTGCTCAATTGTTTGGTTGAAGAAGAGGCAAAACAAGTTATGGAAGACTTTCACAAGGGACATTATGGAGGTCATCTATTCTGGAAGACAACGGCCAATAAGATTTTGAGCAGGATACTATTTCCCAACTCTCTTTGCTGATCTGTACAAAACTATTACAAGCTGCCATGAATGTCAGATTTCTTAAGGTAGGAGAAAATTGCAGCCTTTACCACTTAAACCGATTGAAGTAAGTGCTCCATTTCAGCAATGGGGTTTGGACTTCATTAGTGAGATCCATCCTACTTCTTCAGTGCAGCAAAAGTGGATCCTCACAGTGAAAGAATATTTCACCAAATGGATTGAGGCGATTCCCACTAGGCAGGCCACTGATTTGGTAATCATTTCATTTCTTGAAAACAATATTTTTTCTCGTTTTGGCTATCCAAATAAGCTTATCACTGACAATGCAAAAGCATTTAAATCTAAAAGAATGATTGAATTTTGTAATAAATATCAAATCACCTTGGGGCACTCAACTACATATTACCCACAAGGTAATGGATTGGCGGAATCCTCAAATAAATCCTTGATCAATATTATCAAAAAGTTGTTGGAAACAAATAAGAAAAGTTGGCACAAAAAGCTTGTTAATGCACTTTGGGCAGATAGAGTAAGTCAAAAGAAATATATAGGCATGTCCCCTTTCGAGCTCATGTATGGTGTTGACACCATCTTCTTGACCTCTCTCGCAGTCCTAGTGGTTAAACTCCTACAAGAAGCGGGTAGCAAAGATGATCATTTGCAGTGGAGAATCAATCAAATGATTCATTTGCAGCAAACTAGAGAGGAGGTTTTTCAGAAAACTTTCAAGTTGCAAGAGAGAATCAAGAAGATATATGATCGAAAGGAAAAAGCGGACAAGTTTCAAATAGAATACATAGTGTTGAAATGGGATGCACGAAATGAAGACAAAGGTAAGCATGGCAAGTTTGAGAATCTATGGAAAGGACTTTTCAGGATTACTACATATCAAGGCCAAAATGCTTTCCTTTTAAAAGATATGAATGGAGAAGACTATCCAGGTGGGCTGGTCAACGGTCGGCTACCCAAATGGTACTATTTTTGAAATGTTTTTTGTTGTCACATGTATCATTGTACATGTAGGTTTGTTTTATTTCATTGCAAGTGTGTACTGTCATCATTCACTCAGTTTGGGGCCTGAGGTGAAGGCTATAAAACTGAGGTTTGATTTCAGTTTTGGTTTGGTTTGTTTGAGTCAGGTCTTTCAGTCGATTTCAGTCTTGAAATTGAGTCAGATTTCAGTCCTGAAATTGAGTCAAGAGTTTGGTTTTGGTTTGTTGAAGTTATTGACTCCATAGCCCAATGGACGAAGGCACTACCTGCTTTCCCAGATATCTATAGTTCTTGGCACCTCCAAGGAGTTACCATCCTCATTGGAACCAATGTTAGTGTCAGTATCTTCATCCCTCCGTCAGTGATCAAATTCTCTTGTTGCATTGCATGTTAGGTGTCTCATCAGATTAGCTTCATTCCATTAGGATCATGGATCATTTGACGGTAGTGGCTTATTATGCATTTTCCCTCATGTCCTTTACCTACTAGCCCATTTTCACTCATCTAGATCATCTTTAATCGATTTTTGTCTTTAAATCTGCAAAAGTCATCTTTAGTGTTTCAGGTCTTATTAGGTCTAGTGTTTCATCAAAAATGTCTTCAAAATGCTCAATAACGGTTAGCAGGCATATGAGGAGGTCAAATAAAGTTCCAGTAACAATAATTTCCATAATCACATGCTTAGTGATTGTTTTTTCCTCAAAACCCTGTTTTGAGGAAAAATGGAGTTTTTTATGTTTTATGTACAAAACTGATGTAATTTCAGTTCTTCCATATGTAATAACTTCAGTGGAAACCCTGGTAACCTTGCCAAGCTTCAGAAACCCCATCCTCTGTAAGGCAAACAAAAAGTCAAAGCATTTAGTTCATCAAAGGCAAAAATAAAGCAAATTACCCAAAAACAGAGTTTTAAAAGCAAGTCAAAGGCAAACATTACAAAGTGGGTTTTTATAAGTGAAAAATTAAAATCCTATGTATATAAACTATTTCTCATGCTTAAAGAATTCATTTGCATCCAAAGAAGAAAGAGTGAACAAGGGAAAGGTCGTGTGGAAGCTAAAGAGCAAAAACCGCAGCAACTTTGGCAAGTTTCAGTGGCACGACGCACTGGGTTTGTGGCGCAACGCATAGCGTTTCAAGCCCAATTTCACCCACAAACTCATCCAAAACTTCAAATTTGTTCAATCCTCAGTTGTTCAAGTAATTCAAACATTCCTCCATGATCAGTGAATGAGTATACCTTGGTGTTTATGCTGCTTTAATGAGAAAAAATCAAAACCCTACCTCCTTGCATTTCTTGTCAAAAACACTTGCATAGGGTTTATCAATTATGTTTTTTGCTGCTAACTCCACTCCTAGCCATTTCTCACTCACTCGATCCTTCATTCCCTCATTCATTTTCTCCCTGTCATTACATTTTCATCAACCCATTCCCTAAACCCCATATCCCCAAATTACATATCCTAAATCCCTAGTCCTACTATCCCAAACCCTAGTTAAAGATTCCCAAACCCTAATTGTTGCCCCAAAGCCTAATTATTGTCTCTAAACCCTTCTATCTAATAGATATATTCCCAAAACCCCTCATACACATTCTCTCCACAGTCCCTCATACATTTGGCAGCAAAAACCTAAAGACACCATAAATCTCTTCATACTCATCTAAGAAAACTCAAACATTGGCAAACATGGAGTCTGATCCTTCCTATGACTGAGATGAGGAGACATTCAATGATTCTTCTAGAGAAATAAATGCACCAAGGAAACCTCACAAGGGTGGTAAAGATATATGAGAGGAGCCTACTTCACTTGTCGAGCTACTGGTCTGTCCTCTTACTGTCACATGTTTTCAACACCAATATTGTTATCAGTTCTGTGAGATGGTACAGAGAGTCAAGTACCATCATGAGTTGGCCAGATTGTTTGTGCTCCATCTTCATAATGGCCAAGTCACTCTAGTAGGTGTGACATTCACCTTGACACCTGATACTATTTCTCATGCAACTGGCATTCCAAATGTCGGTGAGTAGTGAAATAAAAGGCAACAGATTGATAGAGAACATTATGAGCCTTACATCAAGGTTGGTTATCAGAGACATCTCAGTAGAGTTTTTCCCTTATGGAATCTGAAAGACACATATGCTCCGTTGATGAAACTCATAATTAAATATTTCAGCTATGAGGGCCGATTTTCTTACCTGTATGCCTATCACATCAGATTGTTGATGCACTTCCCTAGGGTGAGAATGATGAATCTCCCCTATTTTATTTGCCAGAACATTGATAAGATGACCACCTTAGTGCACAGGAAGCCTCCTCAGCAGTAGTATAATAGTATATATCATTTTGCACTAATAAAAATTATGGTCTTGCATTAGCTTGGTTTACAGAAAATCTCATGGTATGATTTCATTTCACATGAAGTCTTCACATCAGCAGCGGATTCATAAGACACAAACCACTAGTGTGTCAGCATTTGTCACCTACCAAAAGGGCACTAGAAGGTTATTTGCAGCAACAAAGAGAGTACTATCTCCACCTAGGGTGGAAGGGGTCTCATAGGTACTGGACAAGTGGAAGTGGCCATTACATTATGAGGGGCCTTCAGGAGGACAGGAGACAGATTTCATTCTTATTTAGGATGATGACATCGATTTG
This sequence comes from Pinus taeda, assembly GCA_000404065.3. Lineage (NCBI taxonomy): Eukaryota > Viridiplantae > Streptophyta > Pinopsida > Pinales > Pinaceae > Pinus > Pinus taeda. Next base: position 111,029 of record APFE031225355.1, on the reverse strand, counting down.
GGCTCACAAAGCTCAAAGCTCAAGGAGATCATTCAGGAGCAACAAGTGGAAATTCATGATTTGTCTCTCAACATAGAAAGATCCAAGTGGATAATCAAATATTGGAGCAAACAAACAAATAGCTAGAGGATCAGCAAACCATTATGGAGCTACAAAACATACGAGAAAACCAACAAGCTGCCAAGAGGAGGAAAGTCGAGTTGACACCACTTGAACAAGAAATCAACGCTGATCGTGAATCTTGGCTTGAGAGGGCAAATATCCACTTGGAAAATATGCTAGAGAAGGCCAACAGAGAGAAAACTATGTTGAGGCACATGGCCTACCATTACTTGGTCAGAAATAAGGTGTGCAAGGCAAGAATCAGGATCTTGAAGGCCAAGTTGAGGAAAGCATCAAGGAAGCGAAAAAAGCAAGATAGACTCTAGATCTTGGCTGAGGCTTCCTTGGACCAATACATCACTTAATGAAGGACATAAAGTTCAAGAAATTTGGGACACTTTTTGCAATTTTGAAATTTTTGGCCTAAAAAACAGGTTTTTCTACCTAAAGCGTCGCGCCACTTGGCGCACGCCTTTGATGGGGACCTCCTTTTGAGGAAAACTAAGCATTTTTGCATTTATCATGGAAAAATATGCATGCCCACAAATGGCCAATAAATTTTGATAGATTTTTAGCTTCCAAAAATGTCAAAAACACCTCAAAAATGACCTTTCTGCCCCCTTTTGGACACAAGAACCAGTGTTGGGAGGACTCTATTTTGGACGGGTAAATGGAGGCCAATATCAGAAATTTCACTTGTTCTGAAAAGCATACGGGCATACCTTTCTAACAAGATCACTTTAAGCAAATTTGGACACAGGAAAGGCATCCAAAATCAGCTGCAAAAAGGCACGACGTATAGGGAAATCAACACGGCGCATAGGAGGAAATTTGCTCATTTTGGCCAAAAAACTTTGTTTTTCGCCTAGTTTCTTCAAAGTTTGACTTTTCTCCCTCTAATTGTCAAATGCATGATGTAAATTAATGTGCCTTGATGTATTTCGATGTAATTATGCTAAATTTTCACTCATAGAGGTAGATTCATCCATGAAAAGGTAGTTTGCAACTGAATGAATCAGTTCCCTAGCCTTTAGAGGCAAGTTGTTCCACTGCCTACTTTTTAGTTCTCAATTTAGAATTTTTTGGAACAGATCCGAAACTTATGAGCTCGACCCATATAGGCTAGGATGAGTTGTTTATTTCCTATATCTACTTGTTTTTTAGTCATTAGCAAAGGTTGGACTCTTGGGAAAGCTTGGAGCTTCATTGTATACTCATTTCAACAGTTTGGCTAAGGAATAGACCAGGGTTTGCAGCACTTTATGGGATTCTTGTGGCATCTTGATTTGGTATTGTGTTTTCTTCTATAATTCTAAGTTTACATGTGTTTTATGTGTTCCATCATCTCTCTTTCCTTCATCTTAACTAAATCAAACAAGGATAAAGGTAGAATTCATTGATTTGAAGTGCTCTACCTAGGGTTTGTTTAGTTATTTATGTTTTCAGTTGTTTGAATAGGATCCCTAAGATTTTCATGCCCTCTTCAACTCCTCACCAATCTAAAAGCTCTCCATCTCACTCAATTTGAAGTACCAAACCATTTATCTACCTCGCCCCATAGAGATCTTTGCAAAATTGAGCCTCATTCCCCGGACCCAAATCTTCCTTTCACATTTGAGCCAAGAAAACATCATCAAGTTCAATCAAACTCTTCTGAACACATACCTAGCCTAAAATCAATCATCTCAAGCCTCATTGATTATATTTTGCTGAGATTGACAAGGAGAGAGCCCTCTCCTGATTTGGTAGGGCTAGCTACCAGGTTAAATGTGGTTTGATGTTACCCTAGATCATACCTTTCTCAACCTGAGGTAGATTTAGGCCCTAACATAGTCGAAATCAAAAAGTGTCGTTTTAGTCTTCCTTTCATTTTGAAAAGAAATTGCCGAAATGTCACTTTGAAGAAAATAATTCAAATCTGCACTTAGTTTTCCTTCTTGGCATTCTCACATTAAGGAAACGAAAAAACAAATACATGCATGTGCATTTGCATTTAGACTATATAAGGAAAATGATTTAGGAAAAGTGCATTTAGTGTGTGCTCTTTGCTCTCTATTGAAAGAACCGTTATCTTCTTTCCTTAGTAGCTAATATTTTCATTGCTAAAACAAAATAAACGACTGTTTATCATTTTAGATTGCTTATTTAGGAATTTTACATCTACATCACGCAGTGAACCTTGAAAGACAAACTTCTAAACAAGATCAACACTAAAATAAATCTCAATGAACATAAAAATGCTTTGGAACCTACCGCAACACATCTAGAAGTCTAGGATAGAGACGTATTCCGACGCTGTAAAACCTGGTAACTATCGTTTTCATTGAAGGTTGGGTGATTCCTCCTCTTTGATATGACAAGTGCTAGTATGGACTTGTGCTCCGCGTACCATTGAGTATATATTGGGAGACCACAATAGGTTGATATCCTTTATCCATAGGAAGCCGTGTCTTCTGCCCTATCGATCGCAATGCACTGAACACAACATTCGGGAAGATGGACTGTCGTACATACATCCTTGGTAATTTCTCTTTAATTTACCACCAAGGTGTATATTGTAGTTTTTCAATTGATTTGGTAATCCCTCTATCTAGATTTCCAGAGTAGTCACTTTTGTTCTTTTTCGACTCCTTAAAATAAAAGGTTCATCTGAGCACTTGTCATTTCAAGCTCATTAAAAATCAAAGGCAACTAGAGTCATCTTTAGCTTTTTCTCGACTCTTAAAAATTGAAAATGCAAAGCTGTGTCAAAGCATCTTTAAAATTTATTTAAATTGGAATAACATCCCTATTCCTTAGTTGATCTAAGGTTGAGATAATGGAGTCCACCAATCAAGGAATCCCTCTTGGGGGGAATCCTAGTCCTTTCTCTTATTGGGAAGATATTGGTGCTCCATATATGGCTACATTGTCCCTTCCAGGAGTCACAATTGGTCTGCCAGTATGGCTATTCTCAACCTCTATCGTTCATAATACCGTAATTCCTTAGCAATCGAATGAACAAACATATGATACTGAAGTTGTTCCTTCGCCTTCTACATCATTTGTTTCTCCCTCCCCTTCTTCCTATTCGCCTGGTGAAACTAGTGATACTAATAACCAAGTGGCTGAGAATAAGAAGAAAGGGAAGGAGAAGAAGAAGAAGAAGCCAGCTAAGCAAGAGGACAACAATGAATCATCTAGTGAAAATTTGCACATTAAATCTCCTAGATATCCGTGTCTAATTTGCAAAGGAAACCATTTTCATCGAGATTGTCCTTGCATTCTGCAGATCTTGAGAGAATGGTCTCCCCATTTGCACTATCCGATGTCATCAACCTCTGGCGATCAAGTTGACAACACACCATTAAATAGTGAAAATTAAGTTACTAGACAGAAAGGAAAGGTTAAAATTCCATGTCAATTATGCAAAGAAGACCATCACCTTCGCCAATGTCCTTTTCTAGATGAGGCCAAGAGAATCTTGCATAGCCATCCTGCTTCACCGCAGCGACTTCCACATGGATACAAGAAACTCTTACCAAGTCCTTTGCTAGTTGAAAATCTGACTGACGTAACTCGACTATCAGTCGAAACTCCTATTGTTGAGAGTGAACCTTTTGAGTCCATACCGGACCAAAGTTAGTAGGTCGATATGGCATTCAACCTAGTCTTATCATCAGAAGGTCCACCTTCAAATGAAACAATTTGCAAAGAGAATGAGAAAGACACCATTCAAACTCTTTTTGTCGATACAGAGTCTAATGAACTTGGGGGAAATCCGCCCGTTCGTTTACAACAGGAGGAAAGTCCCCTAGTTCAAGGGGTTCATCCAGTCGTTTATCCGACACCCCCTCCGAGCAGTCTACTTTTTTCCTTTGATTGGAATCAACTAGCAGGACCTCGCCTTCCATCTAATGTGTCGTTCTGAATCATAGTACAAGTTT
>APFE031225355.1:83506-104175 GCA_000404065.3 Pinus taeda | reverse complement strand
TAATCAGGCGATTTCTTTCAATGTTCGAATTCAGAAAATCTTTTCATATGGATCGATTTGTACATCAGGTGAAGATTGATCAAGTTTGAAGACACTGGATCTAGTTTCATCCATCCGGTCTGTGATATAGTTAGGAAAATAAAGAGATCAAATGTACACAGAAGCTACACAGATGATCATCCATGCTAAGGGATGATGACTCTACATATAAAGAATCACCAATCTGCAATAATAACCAATTATCTGTCCTATGTACATGAAAGTGAATTTATAAAGATAAGCATGGGAATGCCTGCCTCAGTTAGATCATGAAAATAATATGATGATGATGTATTGTATTGTATCTTATATAGGTCACCTTCCAGTTCAAATACCTCATATCCTCATGATAAAGCATTTCACCCGACATCAAAAGATTTACGACTCCATGCTTTAGGGGCAAATGTTATAGGAATATTTGGGCAGTTCAACCCCAATCATATATCTCGATAAACCAACGGCTCTTTAACCCATAAAAGTGTTTTTTCATACCCTAAAGGATTATGGTCAACTGATTAAATCATTTCCCTGAAGTTCCACCTGAAAAACCACTCAAAGCTGGCCAAAACTGGACCATACTTGCTGCTCCATGGTCAATGTTTGATGCATACTGGCTGTTACACTAGCCAAGTGTGATGCATACTAAAAAGGCCTTTTGTAGGGTGCGATGAGTGAGAATGGACAAATGGCTGAGACAGTTTTCTAGGTGGATCCTCATGGAATCTTCTAGAAACTTCTCCTATGACACTTACCTCTCTGAATTCGCCCAGGGATTAGTAAGAGATCAATGAAATCTCCAAGTGGAACCAAGAACTATCATGGAATGACAATAATCAAAAGCCCAAAGCTGACTCACCCTCTTGCAAGACATCTATAAATCGATCCCTCATATGAGAGATCTAGGAGGCTAGAATTTTGTAATTTGGAAGGAAGTGTTGTTGGTTTCTCTTTGAGAAGGAACATTGTATTGTTGGGTGATCTTGCTTTTCATGAGTTGAAGAGGGCTTTGATGCTGGGAGGATAATACTGGATCAAACAACTGGGTTGTAATCCTCTCTTCTATTTTAAAGTTATTTCAGTTTTCATCCATTCAATCGTGTATTTGTGAATCTTGTTATTTGTAAATGCAATTGCACGGTCAATGTATTTCTGATTCTACATTGTTTATGATATTATAGATTGAGATTCTTTGATAGCGTTTTGTTACTTTGGTTCTATAGTTATTCTCTAAGAGAGACAAGTAGGAGAGGAGTGGCAAGCACTATCAAGGGAGAAAGAAATCAAGCAAGGAGTCAAGCGAAAGATCTAGGTTGGTCCCCTTTGCTTCTCTGTTATCTATCATACATAAAGGAAATCACAAATTGATTTGATTGTTTGTTTCTAAGATAGCTACCCTTCTTAGTGGGATTAGCAGATCGAAAATACACTAGTTTTCTTGGAAACACATGGTGAGTTGATAGATCGTCAAGGTATTTATTTAGGTCATACAACTAATAGCATTGACGAATACAACGTAGTTATCAAATTGTTGTCAGAAGCCATTTCTCTTGACATTCGGGAATTGGTTTTCAACCTGGATTCACATCTTGTTGTCTTTCAACTCAACGGGAAATATTCCATCAGAAACCCTCAGATATTGAGAATGTATCTACGTCTTCGTCTACTGGAGAGAAATTTTGATTACACTAGATATCATCGTATTCCCAGACACATGAATACATTGACAGATGCATTAGCTAATTATCTGTTGGATAGACATTTACGAAACATGTGAAAAGCTAAAAAAATACATTTGTACCATAGTACACAATAAAATACAACATATATATATATATATATATATATGGTGATAATGTTTGATACATCAAAACCCCAAAAAATAATATGTGTGTTTCAATAACATCCGCGGCTCACAGGCCTCATATATCCATGGCACGCAGGCCTCAAAAATGTAAATGTTGGACCTAAGAACTAATCAACATGGTGATCATCGTAGCATGTAACTGCTCATGCTACACGAGTCAGCAATCGGTGAATCTGATCAGATACTCCCATTGTATGCCTCTAATATTGGTGTGGGATGTCTCGCACCTGGGCATACTCTAGCATCCCATGAGTCAACCCCTCAATATTCCTAGTGATTTCCTCCTCGTTGTCGCCTCCTTCCCGATAAGGAGTGACATCAAACTGGTGAGCAACACCCCTATCTATCAAGGACATCCTGGCAAGACGCTCTGGTCCAACATCCGCATTGATAAAACAAAATGTTATAAACACATATATATGAAAAACAATTAAAAAATCAAAAAATTGAAAATTGACTTTTTACCTTCATCATCGAAATCCTCCCCATCTAGAAGCGGCATATCCAGAACTCTGCAAAAGTCTATACCACTGTAAAGCCAATCCTCCACAACAATCAGCTATCATCATAGCCATGAGAAAAAGGCAAACTTGCGGGATATATGCTGGCCCTTGGTGATTCTAGTCATCAACTGAATCCAACATACCATCCATGGGTCTCGTGGCATCGACGGATCCACCTCAGTCTTTTGGTACTGGAACAACAGAACCCTCTCTAGCAAGAGGGTCACTAGCATGGATCCAAAGCAAAATTTCTTCAGATTCCCCGCCTTAGCTTTTGATAGCTCGCGTTTCATGTTGATCTTCATGGGTTCCACCCAATTGAAGATTGTCAATTTTGTACAATCGATAGCCTACAGAAACTTCGACTTGTTGGTTTCATGCTCTACTTGGGACCCAACCACTCTGTTGATGGTCAACAATAACATTCTCAGTGTAATATCTTGCACAGTTGCAATCTCAATATTTCCACTTTTTTATTTGAGAGCTTCTGGGAGATGTTCGGTAAGTAGCATGGATATGCTTGCCCCAATTGGCCTTGGCCCATATAGGTTGACTGGTTCCCTCTTCTGGATAGTCCTGTGATGAAATAAATATCTAAAGACTCCAACTCTAGCTCCTAGTCACCAATGATAAAAATTTCCCAATTTATGTCCTAGAGACTAATCGGGTGTCGAAGCAGCTCAGGTTGAGCCCGCATCCTTGGTGTGAGAAAGAACTTGAGGAGCCCATAGTTCCTCAAGGCCTCCAATCAATTTGGATCAGCCATTTCTTGGAGTTAGCTTATTGGGGCTTGACCTATGTTCAGATTTAATTAGCCAAACAAATCCCTGTACTACTGGCCCTTTCGGTAATAGTCTGTGGAGTGCGGATTGAGGTCTCACCCGAAGCAGTATGGGAGGATGCTGGACCTAGTTTTATGCACCCTTGAGATGTTTGAGGGGTGGATTTAGTCCAAATGTGAATACCTTCATGCAAGTTGCTTTGCGCACTCTCCTATCCTCCGAGGCCTTTACGTTCTTGGTATACCTGACTTCACGCAGTCCTAGCCCAAGGTTGTGGGGCTTTTGTGCTGCTAGGGTAGCGATCTACACTATTTCATGTATCTTACTTATCTTCTTATAAAAATTAGTTATCTTCGCATACACAAATGCTTTATGATATATTTACTTGTTTAGCATATTCATATAAGTTCGTGTAGCAAAATAACAGTAAACTTGTATTTCATACCCAATACACTTCAATGCATAAAACAAAATATGGTACACATAAATATGGTAAAAATTCTCTTTATTAATGCTTTAATCATTTATGGACTCAACTTGCCCTGCACACTTAGCTGCAAGGTCCGCACACTCAGCTGCGGACTACTAGGCCTCTATGCTCTCACCTGCAGAGCCTTCTCCTACACTATGGCCCAAAGACATGACTTACACTTCAACTCAATGCTTCATAGATTCATCTCTTCATTCATTCTTAGATTCTCTCTCTTTATATTTAGAGGCTCGCTCTATTTATACAATCCCATGGTCCGTGAACCATGGGTTGATCTTTCAAACCGACATTACATTACAAAAATAAGGGCGGACAACCCTATGAATCTATTACAACTTCACACTCTGCGCCCACAAATCGCAGAGTCTTTACAATGGACTTAGTAAAAACTTGGGCTTTAAGCCCCAAAACTTGCATTGGGGGCGTCCCAAGCCCAACAAGCCCCCAACACAAACATCGTGACTTGCCTTTGAGTCACGTTGTCGGTGTGGAGATCTTCACATGGAGACCCTCCAACTCTACTCGGACGACTGCAAGGTCGACAACGCACTGAGTGGCTGCCTACTGAATCTTCTGTACTTGTTGTTTTGAGACCGCAGTGTTGGAACTACTTCCCTAGATTTGTTCCTACATCCCCTGCATCTGCACGAGATTACCTTTAATTGTTGCAGTGATTACGAAGGCCTTATCGATCCAAGGTTAAACACGCGCCTTCAAAACTGCTTCTCTATTTCCCGTGACGTCTACTTGCTCCTTGAGTGCTTTGGCCCGTTGCATTCACATGAGCCTTTGTGTGAGGGCCACCATCTCCGCGGTCCCTTTGACGCTATCATACTACTACTATAGCTCACATGCCTCTATTTCTAAGCATTGTATGTTTGGGTCCTCCTGCAGATTGGTGAGGACCTCGAACGATTCTTTCAACATTTTGGTTGAGTCCCTAACTACATTGTTGATCTCCTCCATCCTCGATGTAATGGCACTAGTGTGTTGTTACCTTACCTCTAGAGAAGTGGATGGCTATGCCTTCAACCACAGATCTACTATTTGAAGGTTCAGCTCCAGCTGTACCTTGGCCATTTCTTCTCGTGCCTCGTGAACCCATGCTACTAATCTCTGGATGCACGCCTCTTCCGGTGCTTCTGCTGGGATGGTGATCTTAGGGACCATCTAGTAGTCTTCTTCAAGTATCTGCACCATCTTCTTGCTCTAAGACATGACCTCATCGCGTTGTAATCTCAACTTTTCCATGTTGATCTTCTACTCACTCAGCACCTGCAACGTGCAACTCTCCCTAGCCTGCAGTTTTGCAGTAATCCCATCCTACAACACATAGAGAATCTCCCGCGGGAGCACAACCGTGTTGATCCCTAGACCTTTCAATGTACTGACCATAGGCCTGTCCGCCTCATTCACTGTAACATGTGCCCCTTCCGGCAGCACTATTGTGTTGGTCGTGTGAGCGTGCAACATTTCCTCGATTGCGGTTGTCCCTACTACGAGGCTGGTGGAGAGAGTACCAGCCTAAGGAGTGCCCACCTGCAACTCCTGGTCGCTCAGAGGGCCCCCAACACAATTTGATTATCCTCCACAAATTTCTAAAAGGCCTCTATGGTGTTGTTGTGCACTGTCTCCCCTATATCATGTAGATCCCCTTCAGTAAGGGTGATCAAGTCAATAGACATTTTCGAAGCTTTTACCTTCTTGCACGACTCCATTCTCTTGCTCGAGCCCTTGTTCTTCAATAGTTTCGACATTTTCTATGGGTCCACGCCACCCTCCTCTACCTCTATTTCCATCTCCTATTCCTGCTTGGGCGAAGGTGACTTCTGTCCCTCGCACTCCTTCTCTGCTACCTTCTTTGCTGCTACTGCGGCATTTTTATGTTTTGTTGTTGTGTACACAGTGTCCCATGCCTATTGTGCCTTTGTTGTTGCTGCTTCTTTCCTTCTCTTTTCTACCAACTGTGCCATGCACAGTTTGGCCTCCTCCTTCTTCTTCTACACAGCAAACTTTTCCATCGTGGAGATGTCTAGGGCGAGCCATTCTGGTGGCCATGTCTCCAATACATCGAAGATCACATCATCTGTGGCTATGTAGGGTAGCTCGCTCCACTTCTTGGTAGGGTCCCTGCGCACCCTAAGGTAGATGTGATGAAAGTCTGCTTTAAACTCTATGAAACTTTGTAAGTTGTTGTAGACCATGGGTGATAACTGCGGCTTGCAACTAATCCCCATTCTATTTTTCATCTCCATGAACACCCAGAATATTTTGTCGTGGATCTAGTTCGCGCCTCTAGTGGCCCACAGCGAAGCGTACTTTGCGGCCTCTGAGATATCCCTTGCAATTGTGGGGAACTAGCTGTCTTCAAGCAATTCCCTTGCTACCAGCACTATGGATAATAGAAGCCATGCATAGTGGAAGGCTTTCCCTTGTTCCTGTGCTTTGTGGAAATTTTCCAGGAATTCCTTGCACAAGAACTCAAACCAATTAAACTAGACCCCCTCTGTGCGCTACTCAGCGAGTGCAACCACTGGCGCGGGCACCTCATCCGTGCAGCACTTCCGCATGATCTTACCTACCAATATTTGGGTCATAACTTTAACTTTTTTTTTTTTTTTTTTTGGAGATTGTGTAGCCCCTCTTTTTCTTCTCTAGGTTGTATTTTTTTTTCATGGCCTTCGCAATGGCCAAATCACTGTTCTTTCCCTCCAAAATTTCTGCGGATCCTCTCCTTTACATTGGAGCTATGTAATTCGATGGATGATGTGGTTCGTGATGGGGATGGGCTCCTCCAGTCACAAACACCCACCATGCACTAGGCAAAGGAGCTACCTGATGATGAAGATAGTCACTGGGGCACGGTGGTAATGTGACAACCAGAGCATGTTTAATAACCCTGCCTTTTCAACTCCACGTAACCACTTACATGGTTCCAACTCTATGACTCCCGCCATGGTGTTCTACTTTGACTTCATGATTTGCGCAATTTCCAATTGAGGGAATTTCTCGTGGTCAACAAGATCCCAATCTTCAAGCTTCAAATTTGGCACTTGTCACAAGTGCATGCCCTCCAAAATGATATCGTTCGGGATGAGTAGAGTCTGCAGAGAGCTCTTAATCTCATTGAGGTCCTTGGGTAGCTTTGTTGGAGGGGGCGCAGCCTCAGTTTCTTCCTACATACCCTCATCCTTGTCCTCTTCAATTATGAGATCCTCAAGGTCTTCTTCCTCCTCGTCTATTTCCAGGTTAACCGCTTTCCCTTTTTCCTCCATTCTTAATCTGGTTCGTAGTGGGTTTCAAGGGGACACGCGCAATGGAATCATTGGTTGTTTATATTTATTTGGTCTCATTGTGCGCATGGAATTAGGGATTTCTTTAGCAATCCCAATGCCTTCAAGGGCATCTTCTATGGTCAGGGCCTGCGCAGCTTCTTCAACGATCATCTGTGCGATTTCCCTAGCTTCTTCAAATGTTGCCATCTCGTTCGTCCAAAAATCTCTCAATCGTTCACTCAGGTGCTCAAACCAACACTCTCCACAGGACAAACAGGTCTCGGTTCAGGATACTCGAGGTGCATGAGAGCTCAATTCACAAATGACCAAGTGTTGTTTGTTGGGCAACCCTTTGTAATTTATAGCACATTTTGAATTTGAATTCGACCTTCCCCACAAATCTGGTTCACTAATGCTCCCTTGGTGGCATATTTTCCCAAATATTTCCCATAAAGCATGTCTCAAATGCCTATTGCCCACTCCATTTGGTGTCAAGTCAAGCATCACATCATGAATAGTGACAACAACGATCACTTTCTAGCCAACCTACGCATTAGTGCAAACCCCCTTGCGTGGTTGCCAACCTTGTGACACTTTGCTCCTACGCGCAACCCTGACATCACACAGCTCCTGGGTAGAGTAGTTTATAGTGATGTGCCTCCTTTAAATTGCCTAGAACACTAAGACTATACTTCCCACGACTAGTCAAGTCGTCGTGCCACCTGTATAGGGTTCCAACCGGTCATCCATCACTTCCCCTGGAAGAAATCTGCCTTTTGTTTTTATTGTTTGCATCGCGCACTTCACCATTTGCATAGTTCCACCATGGGTGATCCCTTTAGTAATATACGGTCCAATCCAAGGCATCAAGCTGATGAACTCTTGGCGGTAGTCCCCAAATTTGTCACCATAGTCATGTGCACCCTATTTTATCATCCTGATTTTCTTATCAAGAAAATCCTACTGTATTTCTTCCTTAAGCTTCTTGACTTCTACGTCCACTAGAGCGCTTTTATCCCTTAAGCGTACTCTTTCTTTCATGAGTTCCTGGAGCCTAACATCACCCTGTAAGATTTCTTCTTTAGGTCCCAAGTGTTATCCTTTGTTCAACTATGCTATCCTTTCTTCCAAAGCTCCGCGAGCTGTCATATCTATTGGTTCTACTATGTGTGGACTAGGCATAGTATACTCTATTTGGACGACATTTTTCACTCCATACTTGAGCCTCGAAGGCATTTGCCCTATCAGTTTCTGGCACATTGTCCTATAAGCCCATAGAACTGTTGGTACATGTAGGTCCAACCACTCCACTGCACATTACATATCTTGTTCAGTGCTTTGCACACTCCGCTAAAGGCTTCTGCATGGATATCCTTTTGTATAGTTGTTCTTTCCACACTCTGTTTTCCCAACTAGAGGGATCGTTCATGAAATTTCCTTGCCCACACATGTGTATTGACCGCGTTTCTAAATGTGATGTCCATGTGCATCCGCGTAGGTTTTTCTACATATGCCTTTACCCATATGGACAGGTGCACGCGTGAACCATTTTGTCTGGCATTCTTGTCCATTAATTGCATTTGAGGCTTCATGAAATGCATGCACATCATTATCCTACATTCACCTAAGTCCTCAAAGCTTCCTTGGTGAGTGCCCCACCACATCGCGGGCGTAGCGTGCAATACCCATTTCAAAGCCTCAAAAAGTTGTTTTTCCGGCACCTTCCTTTCAAATTTGTTCAAGAAAGTATCTACCTCACTTAACCCAACATAAGTAGGCAGATCCCTTACATCTGTCGATACACAGTGCAATGATCTCATCATCATGCTACAGTTCAGCGTGGTTACCTCATGTAACCGATTCTTCGAGCGCTCTATTTCCTCCTCCGAATCTGATGTACAGGAGCTTTCATTCTCCCATTAGGTTCGTCCATCTGCGGTGGGATTTACCTAGTATTGCTCTCGTGCAGTTATCTTGTAGATGCAGTCCAAGTCGTTGTCACTTTCATAGTCCCACACTGCTCTGTGTAGCACAATCCTTCTGTAGGGTCCAAAGGTACAACTACGTGCAAGGAATTTTTCTCAAAAATCATCTTGCGCTTCTTTAGATTTATCACCCCGTTCATGTCAATGGCCCAATCTATTCCTAGTAGCACGAGGTAGGGATTGTTGTCATCAACAATTTCTATCACTTCAAAGTCTGCTAGCGCACTTGCTCCTTCAATATCCACTATGATTCCCTGCAATCTCCCCATATGTATTATCTTTTGCTGGTTTGTCATTCGCAGCTAGATAGGAGACCATTACAACGTAGGCCTCCCCATGTGCTCCCATGTCTGCTTCGACAAAACATTCGCGTTTGATCCTAGGTCTAGAATCACTTGGTCCATCTCATATTCCCCAATCTGCATGATCAACCTCATTTCTCTTCTCATCCTTTTCACGTGCTTTCCAATCTTATGGGCTACATGTAGTTCTCCTAGCGCAGTCCCAACGCATCTATTAGTGAGTTCATGCAATCCTTTTACAGCCTTACTATCACGCAGTAGCTTCATGCATGTTTCTAGGAACATTGTGAGCATCAATGGATCCATTTCTAGCTCTGGTCTATCTTTACTTCCTGAAATGGAGGCATCAGCGAAGCTCTTCCTAGCTTCCATGAAGGTTTCCTTAGCGCGCTCCAAATCAAACTCTGGTTCTTTCGTCAGATCCTTACGAACCCAAGTACTATCTTCAAGCTCCTTCCCTTTATCATTCCCTGTTGTAATTCCACTTCGAAGAAAAATGTTCACGTTAGGGTCTTCTTCGCACGACTCAAACCTCATAATTTGTAGGTTCTAAGTCAGAGGAGGTTGGAGCGCTCCTTTGTCGCTCAACCTAGCTATCAATGTGGGACAATCCTCCATCTCATGATCAAATAAGGTACAATACAGACATGATGGACACATTGGATTCATACAATCATGGGCATATTGTCCTGGCCTCCTGCAATTGTAACACATCAGCTGTTCCCAACCTCTTCCAGGTCCTCCTCCACCTCGACCTCGTCCGCGCCCCTGAAATCCAGTTCGCACCATCCTTGAGTTCTGGTCAAGGGGTCGCGTTTCAGCCTGAACTCTATAAGTGGGAGTCCAACTCATAGCTTCTATAGTTGCACTCATCATGTCCCTCTGATCTATAGAAATTACAAAACAACTGTTGCGAATTTTTCTTGTACTTCTGCAACAGATGACAGTTGTCCGTAATATGCTTTCCTCCTATTTGACAAATCACGCACCACAAAGTAGGTGTTGAACTAGGTCCTACTTGTGCCTCTAGTCTTAATGCCATCAACCCTCCTCCCATGAGTTAATTCACAAACACCAGGTAGTGGTCCTTGTCATGTCCCTGACCCTTGCACTTTACGCACCATACCTCTTCACGCACTTTCATGCAAACTGTCCTGTCTTGTTTCAGACTCTGCATCTCAAGGCATAAGATTTTCAACTGCGTGTTGATCTCTTGAACTCCTAGGTTAGGATCCTGTATTGGGGTCTCATGTAGTCTCATTGTGATCTCCAAGGCCTACGTCTGAGTCTTTAACCTCTATTGTGATAGTGCATTCCTCAAATGCGGCATTAGTGATGCTACAAACCATTCGTGGTGCTTTCCATCCATCAGAGTCATATTGGCTTCACGAATTGTGCACTTCAGTCTCTGATTCAACTCCCAAGGATTCTCACCTGGTAGCATTTTTATCTCCTTGAACCCAATGATCAACTGTGCCTCTAACTTCGGCCTCTTAAATTTTTTGTTCAGTGCAATTTGGATATTCGCGACCCCCGCATTTGGATTTTCATTAAAATACTTAATATACCAGGTTGCACGTGATCCTGCAAAGCGTTGACCAGTGTTTCTTTCTTTATATTATCATCTATAACTCTCTTTTCTTCCCATAAAACCCTTATCATGAACCAAAACTATTTTTGATCTTCATTTCCTTTTCCCTTGAATACTAGAAACTTTATCGCGCTTGCCATATCGATTCGCGGTGGTGGTGGAGGTGGTATGGGTGAAGATGGGGGTGAAGGTGGTGAAACTAGTAGTGGTGTGGGTAGGGATGGCATGTGTGGAATCCTCTATCTTATCAAATTGATCGCACTTCTTGGTGAGACCTTCGCAAGCTCTTCCTTGCCCCCTCGTGGAGGTGAAATCAAGGGGCTAGTTTCTAGTTATTCACTTCCTTCGTTTCTATAAATTCTTCCACTTTGCGTAGCCCCGAACATCAATGTATTTGCATAATCCACTTTTCACATAGTATCATTTTAATCCAAGTGTTCAGAGACTTAACGTACTTACCTCGTGGTCCTTTGACAAAGCGTCGTTCTACCTTGCTATCGCTGACTGAAGTATCTACCGTGAACTTAGTAATGAATCCTCCTATAATCTGATCAAGCCAGTGATCAACAACGCATGTGATCTTATCCTCCGATGCTTCCAATCTGTGCACCAATTATGGGGTCCACATAATAGGATTATCAAGTTTCACCTTCCTTGGCTATCTGCTAGCTTCGCAATCCACTGGTACAGCTCAGTTGGGAAATATGCAAAGAAAATTTTGTGGATTTCCATGTACAGGTAGCAATATAACCACTTTTCTTTTTATAGTCACATATTCTTGTTTTCCTGCGCCACGAATTCGTGAATCTTCCTATCCAACCAATGTTCAATCTCTTTCTTAGTTGGATTCTAGCGGTATGACATTAGACATCTCTATGTAGATTCTAGTCCCGGAAACATAACCATTTGTTGGCTTGTTGGGGCCTGACCCAGGTTTGAAGTTAATTAGCCAAAAAAATCCCTGTACTACTAGCCGTTTCGGCAATAGTCCACAGAGCGTGGACTAAGGTCTCACCCGAAGTAGTATGGGAGGATGTTGGAACCAGGTTTCCACACCCTTGAGATGTCTGATGGGTCGATTTAGTCCAACTGTGAATACCTTTCCATAGGGTGCTTTGTGCAATCTCCTGTCCTACGAGGCCTTCGCGTCCTTGGTATACCTGATTCGCGCAGCCCTAGCCCAAGGTTGTGGGGATTTTGCGCTACTATGGCAATTATCTACACTATTTCGTGGATCTCACTTATCTTCTTATAACAATTAGTTATCTTCGAGTACACAAATGCCTTATGATATATTTACCTGTTTAGAACATTCATATAAGTTGGCGCAACAAAATAACAATAAACTTGCAATTCATACCCAATATACTTCAATGCATAAAACAGAAAATGGTACATAGAAATATGGTAAAAATTCTCTTTATTACTGCTTCAATTAGTTACAGACTCAACCTACCCTACGCAGTCAGCTGCAGGGGTCCGCGAACTCATTTGCGGACTACTAGGCCTCTACGCACTCAATTGTAGATCCTTCTCCTACTCTACGACCCAAAGACACGACTTACACTTCGACTCAATGCTTCATAGATTCATATCTTCATTAATTCTTAGATTCTCTCTCTTTATATTTAGAGCCTCACTCTATTTATACAATTCCATGGTCTGTGAACCATGGGTAAATATTTCAAACCGACATTACATTACAAAAACAAGGGCGGACAACACTATGACTCTATTAAAACTTCACACTTCGAACCCACAAATCGCAGAGTCTTTACAATGGACTTAGTCAAAACTTGGGCTTTAAGCCCCAAAACTTGCCTTGGGGGGATCCCACACCCAACACTTGGGTGTCCACATCTTCGTTCTCGCATTCTTTCGAATCCACCATTTTGGACGATTCTTTCCTGCAAGAACCATGTATTCAAGCCAATAATCATTTTTGGAAACTGAAATATGGATTCAAATGGTGGATTTAAGAGAAAATTTGATTTTTTCTTTGTTCACGATGTCGTTGAGCCTGTTTTAAAAATAGTTTCGCTGACAATGCGGTGGGTAGTTTTAGCAACCCCCAACTGACATGATTCCGTGGCCGAAAATCGCACATATTGAGGGTTAATTTTTTTTGCCAAAACCTCCCTCAAAAATAAAAAAAATGGATAAAAATAGGAACAAATAATATGGAAATGGAACTTAAGGGCTTGGCTCTTACTTGCAACTGATGGCTTGGCAAATGACCTCTCGGATCTCCCGTGATCTGCTCCGAAGCAATTAGGGCACAAGTGGGTAAAATGTTTCTCACATAAAGGTAAAGTCATAAATGGTAAAAAATAATTACTTTTCCCTCCTTATATTCAGTTTTTCATGAAATATTTTAGGGGTTTTAAGTATTTTTGACCTATTTTTCCTCTAGAATTGAATAATTCATTTTACCTTTTGTGCAGCGACAGGTGATGGATGTTCGATGATGGTATTGGAGTCATGTTTCAACTCTTTTCTCAACTCGTAAAACTCATATGAAAAGATTGCCGAGTATTTTTCCCTTTTGACTCGTTAAAGAGAATAAAATGGGGGGTCATCTTTTAAGCTCTTTTCCAAACCTTTAAACATGAAAATATTGACGAGCTCTTGTCATTTCGAACTTGTTAAAGGCTGTGAAACACCATTCACCCAATATACGTTTACGCCTTTTTCGAGCTGGGATGCACTATTTACAAAAAAGGTACTCCTTGACTGAAATAGTGAAGTGGTTCTCTCAAGTATAATTTTCTACCTTTACAAGCTCGAGAGAGACAAATGTACGAAAAGGGACCATGTGGAGTTTTCTCTTCCATGTCTTTTCAAACTCTCTAAACATGAAAAATATTTCGAGTTACACCTTTGTCGGACTCGTTAAAATATTAAACGACATTGGATTCGTCACCACGACGAACATTGTCTTGTCCTTCCTAGGGCTTATTAAACTTACTAGGTCAAATTCGTTCGAAGGATGGACTTACAGTGTAAGCATATTCTATCCCCTTCAAGCTTGCAAAAAAAAAATTTGGGGTATTTGCGAGAAATGGTGGGGGAAAATTTGGATATTCGATCAGTCATGTTGGAAGCTCACTCTTGAACATGACACTTTCTATTTCGTGACAGGTTGGGATATCCTCCTTTTCATCTTTTACCTTCCTGGGTGGGGCCATTTATTTTTTCCTTCCATTTGATCTCTTCCATGTTATCATGACCATCGATCCTATGCCTCCAAAAGATTCCAAACTCCGGAATCGTGTTGCCGATATGTTCAACAGTTAGTCCCTCTATAGTTACACTTACTCTTAATTCTCTGTATCATAAAAAATCATTTGCATCCCTTTATCTCATGTCAATGATGTGGGATACATCATGGCCCTCCTTCGACATGGTCACTTCTTTTCGACTTTAGCTCATTATCAAGGAATTTGACCGAGAGACTCCCTTCTAGTACCTTAGAGCTTGCATGCTCTAATGGTGAGTTCTTCACACTCGACGACATTCACATCATTGGCTTTCGACCGGGTTATTTCACGAGTGTTCAACTTCAGTTCCTTTATTCACATTCCATGAATTGTGATGATAGTACCTTGAGCACCATTTTCATTATTGGTGGTTTCTCTAATGCTTGTTAACAGTTCACATCATCGGCTGGTAATCAAGCGATTTTCTAACATTTTCAACATCAACACATCTATTCACATGTTAGAATTTGTACTTTGATTGGGTCATTTTGGAGCGCAAGACCCTGGGCTTAGATTACAAAATTCTAGGTTGCAAGGCGCTGTGACATGATTGTGCTGATATGCATCTCTCTTTCAAATGGGTGGTTGCAACCATACCATGAGTTATCATATGTGATCCTTCTCATTATTGGATGGCTACGACCATACCTTGGTTTCGATATGATCCTCTTTATCGGATGGCTACACCTATACCTGGATCCATTTACATGATCATTCTCTAGATGGTTGTGTCCATGCTATGATTCATGTATCATTTGACAAAGCTTTTAGTTATGTATATGTATCTGTACTTGCTTGCAGGTTTTCCAACGGAAAACTCCGGTTCCCTACACTGATTCATAAAGCATTTCACCCCCACTCTAGTTCGGCCTTCACGCTTTAGGGGGCATCTGTTACACAACATTTTGTCACTGTCTCTGTACTCCCCATTCCATGATCCTAGAGGACCTCTATAGTGAACCCTACATGCTTTCCCTTCATGAAGAAACTTCCATTATGTCCCTCTTCATGAGCAAAACAATTCCCTTTTGCATCATTTCCCAAATATCTTCCTTTTTTCCCAGTTTCCAAGACCATCGCTAATGACCTGTGTCCTTCTCACGCCGATATGCATGCATTACAACTATCCCTAGCGTCGACCAGAGCAACTAAGCCTTTTTCCATTCACGTTGATCCTCTTTTGGGAAAATTTTTAAATAAGGAGCCAAAGCTTCCAGCTCTAGAAGCTTCATAATGGAAGTTTGGTAAATGGTTAGGCAAGATGGTGTCGAGGAGGTCAGTTTGGGCTCTTTTTCCCTATTAGGATGGAACTACCTCAAGAGATAAGACCTTCTCCCATGAGAAGAGGAAACATCTCCCTTCCATCCATGCTAGAGAAACCTCCCTTTTTCCCAAGCACATGTTAGTTCAAATTAGGCCATGGTTGAAGTTTTTATTTTGGAGTAATTAGCAAGTTAATCATAGTCGTAGCTCTTTAGCTGAGAGTGAGGGAGAAGAGCCTTAAAACTACCATTGTTGAGGCCATCATGGAATGCTAACGGAAGTGTGTGGGAACCCGAATTTGTTGGAGGAGAACAACAATGTAAAGGCAACAATTATAATCTCTTCTTGATTTAATATATATGCAACTATCGATTGATTTCCTACATAATATGTCATCTCACATGTTTATGGCTTAATGTTTCTTGACTTGTTAAGTAGGTTGAATACAATTTGTCTATTATCACGGTTGTTGTTTGATGTTGTTTACTTGTTTCAAGTGCTCAAAGAAGAAAACCGGAGATAATTGGAGTGAGTAAGCAAGGTCATAACCAAATGGGATAAGCGTACTAAGAGGTAGGCCCTCTTAATTGGTTCTAACCTAAGGAAATCTTCCATAGAATGTCTTGTTTCTGGCTAGACCCACTCTTAGGCTAGAGGAATTGTTTGTGTCTGCACTTAGAATTTTACTTCACCACAATGTGCCACAAAACTCATGTGTTCTCTCCTCTCTACTTTCATTCCTCCTCACTTGGGTAAGTTGGGATGCTCAGTTGTGTCGCACCATTATGATGCTCGTTCCACCAAGTTTTCCTTATGCCAACTCATATGTGCTTTAGAGGAAACCCCAGATCTCATTTTTTAGCCACTCGTCTAGGAGTGCTATTACACACACCTCTCAGTTATTTTCCATCATCAAAGCCTTGGCCCATTTCTTAGACCTCTAACTGAATCCTATATAATGTTGCATTTTTTTCATTATAAACTTCCCAAATGGTTCAATGAGTATGTTGATCTTTCCGCACACATCAGTTAAAGTCTCACCAAACTCTAGGGCTTAACAATACCTCTGTATAGTTGAATATATTAGAACCTTAGTTCTATTGCTTTTTAACTTGGAATTAAAGCACATGAAACCCTAGAGTACTCACCCACATTTTATGGATGGTAAAAGGGGTAAATCACTGGCAATAATTATGGGGGCTTGCCTCAAGGAAATAGAAAAGAGTTGAACCCTTGATAAAAAACAACTAAAAACAATATCAAAGAACTTCACATTTATCTCTAGACCACTTGAGCTAACTCCTGGGGCTGTTAGAACCTTAGTTCTAATATACATGAATTATATGTAATAGTTTTCATAAAATTAAAAATAAAGTAAAATAAATTTATAGTGTAGCCAAAATATATATATCAAGTATATACAAAAAGAGTATATATCAATGTAAATTTTAATTTAAATATAAATAATACATATATTTCTTTTTAATTTTTCTAAAAAATAAATTTATGATGATGATTTTTGAATGTCCACTAAGACCTATATGGTCTATCAAACTTTAAGAAGGTAAGATATTAATTGGAATTCTTTAACATTTTATTTCTATGCTAAAAACGAAGTGAGAGAAGCTTTCCGAGATCACCATAATTTTGTTAAGTTAAAATGTCAAGAAGGTTGGTAGAGTCACAAATATTTTGAAAATTGGATTGAATTTCAGTATAAGGTGAAAAAAACTAAGAGAAATAATTTTTTATCTTCAACCTTCTTAAGGTTGCACTGAGAAACTCTTTCATGCTATGGTGTTTTGAGAATCGACCAATGCCCAATTTCACTATGAAGCTCATGAGAATTATATATAATCTTGGAAATGGTCATTTTATTGTTAATTCTAGTCAAGACAAAGAGATATTTTAGTTTTCGAGATTGGGGTTGATCATGTTAGAGTTTGTCTTTTCCAATAATTTTTTTCCCAATAAGCTTGCTATAGTGAGTTGTAAGCTCACGTAAGGATTTATATCTTCTGACTTGTCGTAGTTAACTTTAACCACCAATAAGCATTCTCCATTGTTATATAATGGATGTTTTATATGTACTTTTACGTGAGTAATTGATACTCTTACCTAGTATCAGAGTGAGCATTTCGTGCCTTACTGATAACTTTTTGGGGGGTCTTGACATATTTTTTTCCCAATAGATATGAATGGAGATTCCATTTTAGTTTTTTTAGTTGTGGATGACTGTAATAAATGTTTTTCTTAGGTATTGATCAAATGTATTCTCAAATCAATTTTTGATTTGTCCAAACTTCCTTGAAAATAGCACAACCTTGATGTCGTCGTGAAGTATAAATTGGTTCTCTAAAATTCAGTTTCCTAAGTCATAAATGATCTCCTATGCCTCACACAACACCTTGATATCTCTACTAATCTATATAGTGAAGCCATTTTCCTTCTAAAATATTGACTTTCTTCTATGGTCCTTTAGAACTTTCAAATATTGCATTTTTTGTGATTGTAATTAGTAGGTTTTCTTGGCATGTGATTTATAAATGAAAGGTTGAATGATCCAAGGTGTTTCCAAGATGTTTATCTTCAAGATCACAAGATAGTAAATACCAAGGGAGATTTAATATTGTAAACAAGGAAATCTCTTATGATGCATTTATCTTCATGATGTCATGGAGATTACTCTTATTAAATGGCCACTTGGTAGGATCCTAGGTAGAAATTGTTTTGTGGGGAAATAAGCCATATAACCGGTTAATTCTCACTCTTTACCAATCAAGAGAACGGAATGCATCGATGAAGTATCAATGATACCACACTGAGCTTTCATATTGTATTACTTAAACCCAAAGAAGCAGGTTTGTCTCCAAGAGCACACAAGATTTTCAAAGGCATGATGTGATCAAATATGAGCTTGTTAAGGTATTTTATTAAACCTAATAAGTCAAAATCCTTCACTTGGTGAGATTCGTTTAATTACAGAGATTTAAATTCACTAAACCAAATCTATAGGCCACATGGATATATTATTTCCTCTGTGGTTGTTTGGGATGCAATATTTCATGATTTATTTGATTTTGAATGATGATGTAACACACCCTCCCACCCCTTTGGGTTATTCTTGGGTAGTGGAAGGTGTTACATAAAAATTTACCCAATATCCAAGGTATTTAGAAAATGGGTTCATATAAATCCTCATTTTCCAACTTCATTGTAAAACAAAACAAAAGTCACAATCATGACTAGGTCATTAAGATATTTCTAGCGATATAATTGTTATCTTGATCTAGTGGTCAAATAAAAAGTTACATATAGTCAAATATTGACCATTTAATTCTCTCAACACATCATCCAACCATTCACATGGCCCTAAGAGTGGTATGCATGGTTCTACCACATTGTATGTTGCATTAGAGCCCACCCATCCTCATCAGTGCACCAATGCCAATGTGCCCAAAATTGGAAAGGGTGTAATGGAGTCAAGCATCAGAAAAATGGTGTGACTCTCGCCAATTAATCAAAATAGATTTGTTTCCTTTATTAATGTGTGAATCTAGTGTAGCATGGTGCTAAACCCCTCACTACTTCTCAACTATAATGAGAGAGTTATATCATACATGTGGCCCGTATTCATTACATGGCCCCCTCCCCTTCTTGATAGTTAACAAGTGGAGTGGGGTGGTCTGAAATTTTTCGATATAAAACTAAACCACTGACAGGTTTCCCCTTATCACTTTATCCATGTTTCCACCTACAAATATTGATGGTTTATTAAGTGTGAGTCCCCCTTGCCTTCTAACAAATAATGAGATGGGGGGTGCACTAGTCACTTGTTGGACGTCAATTAATAGACAAATTTTCATCTCAATTTTTCTACCAAGAATGCTCACCACCTTGAAGGCTCTCAATGGATCTTGGTTATAGACAAAAAGCATGTTGGAGGTCAATTAATGGGAATGTTCCCATCTAACTAGGCCAAAATGACATCCTTCCTTTCATTACTTTTGACATTGTGTGACATCTGGGACAACCTAGTAGCCATGTCACCCAGTGCCACACCACATGCCCCATTTTCCCATTGCTAACATCATGTTGATGTTAGGATGATGTCACCCTACCATGTGGCATACTCTAATGATGTCATGTTTCACCCAAAAACAGACTTCTTAGCCATCCCACTATGTCAATTTTACCTACCATGTGTCATGCCACAAAGGTTCCATGTCAAAATGATTCTACATCACCTCCTTCATGGTGTTGAAATAGCCCTATCCAGTCTACATGGAACCTAACACCTCAACTCATCTAGAAAGTTCCCTAGGGTTAGGTCCCCTTTGTGTATTTCACAAATCCCACATTATATCCCCGTGCTTAGCTACTCTACCATGCTTGTATACCAATGCACCTAGCACCATCACGACAAGGTATCAGAGGAGCTCATCCAAAAATTGAGCACTACACGATGCTAAACTCTCTATTGTGTGATGGAATGAATCTCCATAATGTGCTTTCTATTATGGTGTAACTTCTCTAACACGTTACTGCCCAATGATGGGCATGACATGAGATTAATTACTAGTCCATGGATTAGAACTTACCCTAATTTCTAAATCTATAACTAAGAAAACTAATCATCATTAACCTGTGATTAATGGAAACCATGATTCTTGTTGGCATTATGGTACATGTGTTGTCCTTGATGGCAACCCACATATAGGTCAGTTCAGAAATGATAAAGTGATGTATGATGGAAACTCACATTGTAATAGGTCAATTCAAAGGTAACAAAGTAATGGCACAGAATAACATGATGATGGGACAAAGGATTACATATCAGAATCAAGAAATTGAGGAAAGAGAATGTTTTAAGTGGTATACACTGTTTACCCTAGTCTCAGTCACGTATACAAGCAGGTAGACATAATCAAAGGCTGTATATGTATGCATGCAGTTTCACATAAGGAAAAGTGTTATGGGATGGAAATTAAGGATAAAGAATACCAAGGGTCCATACCATGGTATTGTAGAAATTTTGAATAATTTAACACATATTCAATGGAGATTATCCTGATCATGCACTATTGTGGAAAACATACACAATACATAAGCTCCTCTACATTGATCATCAATATAGTAGCATCAATAACAATAAAACATCAAGAGCATTCACACATTAACACAGTATGTATCCCGGGGAAAGCATCTCGCTAAAAACCCCAACTATCTGTATATTAATGATTGAGTCATTTAACATTACACAACATAATACTTCTCACAAGTATCTCCACCTCTGTTACACACAATACAGCTCA
>APFE031225355.1:52945-79508 GCA_000404065.3 Pinus taeda | reverse complement strand
TTCTTCTGCATGAAGAAGATCCAACACTTACGAGAGAAATCATCAACAAAAATCACATAATACATGTGTTTTGCTGTTGAAGCAACTGAGAAAGGTCCACACACGTCTGTGTGAATTCTCTCAAGGATCGTGGTGGCGCGACTATCCTTCTCGTGAAAGGTGGCTTTCACAAACTTCCCCAAAGTACACCCCTTGCACTGATCTGACTGCGCAAGTGTGCCTTTAGGAAGCACTGTAGTGATCTGCTGCAGTATCTTCAAGGCTCCATGGTGAAGGTGACCCAATCTCCTGTGCCACAACTCGCCATCATCCCGGCTCACCAATCCTTCTGCCTTGCCTGCCATAGCTGCGCATCCATCTACATGCAACTGATAAAGGTTCCTCACTCGAACCCCTATCTTCCGGGTCTCACCAGTTGTCTTGCTGCGCAGGAAGGCCTTTCCCTCGCTGAAAACAACATCATACCCCTTGTCTTCTAACATCACCACTGAGATGAGATTCTTCTTCAATCCTGGAACATGCATGACTTCCTTCAATACAAAGGGTTTACCAGACTCCCTCTCAAAGGAAATGGTACCGATACCGGTCGCACTGTATCTACCATCATCGCCCATCTCGATGTGCACTCCAAGATCTTTGTCCTCCATATCAGAGAACAAATCTCTATCTCCCGTCATGTGAAAAGACGCACCACTGTCCAAGAACCACACTGATCCCATCACACTTGAAACCAAGCATGCGATCAATTAAAAATCAAGCTCAAACTGAGAAGCTAAGGCCTCTCCCCCTGCAGATCCAGCAGATTTCTTGTTCTTCTTCTTCTGCGGACAATTTGTGGCATAGTGTCCGTGCTGGTGAAGTGAAAACACTTCACCTTGGACATATCCTGCTTCTTGCCTTTCACACCAGACTGAGAAGCTTTCTTGCTCTTCCCTTTCTTTGCTTTGGCAGCTAAAGCACAATTCTCTTCATCAGCTCCCTTTGATGAAGGTCTGTCCCTGGTACTTCACCTGATCTCCTCCTGCACAAGATCTGACCATAGTCTTTCCCATCCTGGCAACTTCTCCCGACCATTGACAGAGTCCTGATAGGAATGCCAACTCTTCGGAAGACCAAGAAGAGCCAAGCTCACCAAGTCCTCATCATCGACAGTAACCCCCACACTTCCCAGCTCATCTCGACACTGAGTGAACTTCGTGAGATACTTGGGAATACTGTCACCCTTCTCGCATTTGATGTTTCTGAGTTTATCTTTGAGCGCCAGCTTCCTCTGATCGCTCTTGCTTTGGAATAATTCTGTTAATGATTTCCACATCAAATATGGAGTAGCCTTTCCATGGAGGCTGGACACAATGTGATCCTTCACGCCCTCCAACAGAATCCTTCGACATTTTGCGATCTTCTTTTGCCAAGCATCAGCTTGAGTAGCATCAGTAGGCTTTGGGATATCCGTATCTATGAACTCCTTCAGCCCGTTATCATCCAATACTGCCTCCATCCTGTCCTTCCATGCAATATAGTTTGAGCTGCCCTCAAGAGCATACTCCAATCGCAATCCGTTGAAAGACATTGCTGCGTTGTCACCAAGAAAACACTGCTGCAAATTCGAATTCCACCAGCAACCAACTCAACCGCCTCGGATCTAAGATTCGTGAGAACACAATATTTCTCGTACAGAGATTGACTGTATGGGCTTTTACCGGATATTTCACCTTCCAAAGGAAGGATGAATCCAGAGGCTACCTGGCTCGATTACAGGCTCTGCCTAGAGAAATAGAATGTAAACACTTCCTGAATAGTAGATCTGATGATCAACAGCTCTGATACCATGTAGAAATTTTGAATAATTTAACACATATTCAATGGAGATTATCCTGATCATGTACTATTGCGGAAAACATACACAATACATAAGCTCCTCTACGTTGATCATCAATATAGCAGCATCAATAACAATAAAACATCAAGAGCATTCACACATTAACACAGTATGTATCCCGGGGAAAACATCTCGCTAAAAACCCCAACTATCTGTATATTAATGATTGAGTCATGTAACATTACACAGCATAATACTTCTCACAAGTATCTCCACCTCTGTTACACGCAATACAGCTCAGATCTGACTCAATCTCTTCCACTGCTTGCCTGCCTCCACTACTCAATACCTGCTCAAGAACTGATGAGAATGGCTCACCAAACTCGTTTTCTACCTGCAAAATAGTCACTCACACTTTTTGGACGTGAGCATAAGCTAAAATGTGGGCAAATACGTGGGCAAACTCATTGGCATACTCAATCCCTTGATTGTGCAAGATCTGGTGCACAACTATAGTCACAACTGATAGCAATCTAATTCTCTACCACCTGTCCCTGTTGAATGAACTGAACATGCACTGACATGAAACTGAGTAAACTGATGTATTCATTAGTTGTATTATGAGTTAATAACTTGTGAATTAATTAATAACTAATTCACCCAACTCATCTCTAGTCTATTTTCCAGTTAGACTAAATACAACCAGTTTAACAAAGCTAAACTGAACACAACTCCATCAACTCCACAATCAACTCCACCAAACTCAAATGATTGAGTTCTAACTGAAGTCATGCATGCAACAACTCAACTGACTCATAAGAAAAGCGTATTTCCTTATGACAGCTGCATGTGTCACCTCTTAGCTCAAACTGAAGTGCTCCAAGAGAATAAGATTAAGTTTATAGTCCAAATATTATTGTGAGATAATAATATTTGACTTTTCTATTTTTGACAGCCAGTCTAAAAATAGACTTGATCACTCATACTGTGATCACTCACACTTCATCAAAATAGAAGTCCATCTATTTTTTCAACTTGATCAATCATCCATAAATAGCAACCTGCAATCCATAGACATGATCCATATGTCTAAAAATAGACATAGTCTAAAAATAGACTTGAGCCAAAAATAGCCTGCGGGCCCACTTAGTGAAGGCGATTCTTTTTACTAAGCTCCATCATCTTGTTGCAATCTCAACAGGTATTAGCCCACAATATTGAGCAAAATAACGAATACATGATCCTGTCTAAGAATACTATAGGCTCTAAGTGTTATTTTGGTGCATGGTATTGACAAAAGCTCTAGTATATAAGGAGGAGAAGATAAAAGGGCTAATTGTTCAAGTGAAAGGGTTTTTCATGAATACTTCTATCTGAAGTATAATTTGTGTTGTAAGGACTATGGTTATGATATAGATATGAAATATCTTGTTCACCCTTGGATACAATGTTGGATCAGGATCATGAGACCTTAAATGACTTATCATTGTATGATCTGATAATGGATAGGATAGATCTTAATGTTAAAGCATTTTTTATCCTTTAAATTCTATGATCTCGGTATATCTGAAGTCTTGAAAATTTGTGAAGTTATAAGTCATTATTTTCAAATCTATACATAGGTTCGCCTCGGTGAAGGCACGTATACACATGGATTCGGCACTTCCAAGTAGCGCATGCAGAGGAAGGGCTTGTTGTTCATAAATGACTGATCTATCTGATTAGTTTGGTTGTTTTACTGATGTTTGTCAATTATGTCTTCATTAGATCTGAATTAAAATTGATTGTATAAGGAGATTAAGTCTGGTTGACTGATTGATTGAGTAAGAAGGGTGATCTTTGTTACTATTTGTCTAGAAATCTGTAAAATGATAGTAGATCTTCATAATGTCTTTGGTTAATACAGTTTTTGGTTCTGAATTTTTATGATTCAATATCTTTATAGGTATACACAGGTTGAGTTACATAAAGTAGCGTATACATGCAGGTTGTCCTCATTGGAGTAGCGTATACATTCTGACATATGATTTTTAAGGATACAAATGGTTCTGGCTGTTGATGCAGTGTTCTAGGTTCATCTCTATGTGCTAGTGATAGTGATATGATTTTTTAGATTGATTGATTGTGTTTTTCTTTAGAGTTGATGGGTTGTAGTGATTGGTAGATGCAATTTTTTTATGGTTGTATTGCAGTGATGATTGATGGGCCCGGTCTAAAAATTTATTGAAATGTGACCTATATATAGCGTTGATGTGTACTAGCAGTATCTAGTCTAAAAGATTTATGAGCATGGTCCTTGGAGAAAGAACGAAGGTGGTAGTCATATGTAGGTCGGCGCCTATGTAATGGTAATAATATCAGCCAATACAAGAGCTAGGGGGTTAGAGCTGCCTTCTACTAGAAGCTGGAAAATGAGTGAGGGTTGTAGCCTTCAGTAGGTAGATGCCTGCGTACTGGAAAGAGTCTACACCAGTACAAAAATTGTAAACATTTTTTAATAAGAAGATTGAAGACTAAGATGAAAACAACGATGGTATTTTTCCACATTAGGTTTCCACCTAAAAAAAATCCTGGTGTTCATTGTGTGCTACTTATGTGTGTTGATTTATTTTGTTCTTAATGCATCTATTTACTGCTTAATAAATGCATCACACTTTGATTTAAGTTCAACAAATAATGAATTAGTTGCTTTACAAGTTTATTATCTATACGTTGGATTCATTCATTATACTCACAGACATACACTGTAGGTTTCTGTAAAATCATGTATACAGTTTGAAATTAAAAATTATTATTGTGAAAGTTTAAATACTGATTCACCCCCCCCCCCCCTCTCAGTATTTTTCCCAACAATTCCTTCATTCTTTGGTGAATTTTCCTGAACTTCTTTTAAGAATAGAACAAGAATTATTTGGCCCAATTATGATCCTGAAACCCTAGAACCTCGGGTTTAGAAGTCCTAGATAATTTTGTGGATTTGATAAGCCTTTACTGGTCTCAAGTATTTCTCAGTACCGTTATTGTGTTTGAATTGAATCCTTCATGCTAGCACGATCATTCCAAGCATCAGACATATCCTTAATGCAAGCATTAACGAGTTTATTGATATATACATGTACATATTTACCATACAATATATCCTCCATTAAACCATGATTTAAGGAATAAAATATGTAGTTATATAGATAAATTCTCATGTTAAACCTCCAACAAGCCATCCACAACACTTAAGCAATAATACATCAATTCTTGAGTCAGAGAGACTTATTTGCAGTTATAATATGCAACCATGGTATCACACAAGCCATAAAAACTCTCTAGGTTTATAAAACATTCATACACATTATTAACCACCAGCTTTCAATGACCTTTAAGAAACAACAACTCAAGATATTCATGCATGTCATAATTAAGCAAGAACAATGAAGCATCACAATTTTTAAGCATACCAACCATCAAAGAACTATTATTAAAACATATCTACATGTCCTCATGTGACCAGTCACATTTTCACACACACGCACATATATTTAAGAGACTTCATAGCATCCACATAAATCTAGTAATTCCAGCATAACCAAAAGAACATCAAGGCATATTTCCTATCAAGGACATGCAACAATCTCTAGTAGCCATTCAAGATAAGATAGATCCAATCAATAGTCTTTAACATATGAGTCAAGGTAATTATTATAATTCCATTGTAAACCAGCCATGGAACTTATCTGAATGGCTAAAGATGACTACAAATTGAAGGCATAACTTCAACTCTCAACCCAACCATAGGTTGGTTGCACCTCAATATCTCTTGCA
Organism: Pinus taeda; assembly: GCA_000404065.3. Lineage (NCBI taxonomy): Eukaryota > Viridiplantae > Streptophyta > Pinopsida > Pinales > Pinaceae > Pinus > Pinus taeda. The sequence goes on along the minus strand of APFE031225355.1, from coordinate 73,876 downwards.
GATATCCACCCCTAAGACAAATCCATGATTTAAGGGATTTCAAATAGACTCAATTGGAATAAGGATTAGTTCTAGGAGGGTGGGGTCACTTTTTAGGCGGTTTATTAGTTGTATCCTCAAGGAAAGCACTGTAGGAACCTATAGCTCATTGTTTCACTAGTGCAGTCAATTGGATGAGCAAGCGACAGTTTGTAGTGGCACTTTCAACTACATAGGTAAAATACATGGAAGCCACTCACGCAAGAAAGGAATCAGTTTGGTTGCAAAGATTGTGTTCAAGTATGGGGTTAGTAAATCAAGCTATAAGGATATACTATGATAGCGAAAGTGAAATTTTCATGGGAATGAACCTTGCTTATCATTCAAAGAAAAATCACATTGATGTTTAATATCACTTTGTGAGATATATGGTTGAGGCCAAAAAGGTGTTGTTGGTAAAGGTGGAACTTTGAATAATGCTACAGATGCATTGATGAATTATGTGTGCACTGAGAAGTTTTCTTGGTGTAGAGAAACAATGGGCGTTGCAGGACTAGACCAATGATTAAGCTCTCCTATGACCCGTTGCGTGGAAAGAAAACAACTAGTGGTAGAATGTTGAGTGTGTGTTATATTCTTTCCATGACTAGCTCCACACGCCTACCTATGTGGGTGGACCTACAAAGTTAGGTAGACCTACCTATGGTTCTGTGCATGGGTTTTGCACATGGTTTTGGGCATGATGGTTTTCTTCCCATTGTATTTTGTAGATCTAGTCAAGGGAACTATGATTATGCTCTAATCAAGGGTTAATGGATTAGGGTTTATGAATGATTCGACATGTATATATATGCATTGTAACATTGAAAGGAATATAATGAGAAATCAATCTGGTAGTCCCGATTTTTGGGATCCAAGGGAAAATCTTTGTATATATATTTTATGTTTTATGCTCTCACCATTGTTTATTTTCTATTATTTTTTCGTATGCATGAAATTTCTATACAGGGTTAAAACCTACATGAGTGAGGGTTACATGTCATAAATTCGATACCCCATTTCAAGAGGGACCAACAACTTCAATGGGATGCAACGGAGCAGGCGGAGCACAGATCTTACAATTGTAGATCTAGCATGATTGACACTTCTGGATGACAATAATATAGTCATGAAAGATAGTAGGCCAAAAGTAACTAGTGCATAAGATATTTTTTGCAATAGCATAACCAAATAGATTTCTACCACATGCCCCCGAGTGGAATTCATTAAGAGCTTCCTCATGGGTGAGGCACCTCCGTAGAATCATATTGATCCCACGACGGTAAAGGGTGTCCCTGATATAATGTAATTTTGGGATTGGTATTGAATACGTCATGGCTCAGAGCGAGAGGTATTGGGCTACAAAGTTTGGGTTTGGAGATAAATCAGAAAACCTCCATATCATGGGTTAGATGAAGAAATTAGAAACAATGACTCTTTAGGGATGGAATCTTCAGATGTAGATTCTAAATCATGCGAAGGAAGATCGATGATTAGCTCGGTAAAAACTAGTGATTTCTTCGACTTAGACAATATGAACTCTAGGTCAAAATCTTGGAGTATAAAGATCCACTTATATTACTTACCCCCCAGTGATTGATGTGACAAAATGTATGTCATAGAGTTGCAATCTGAAATGACTGTAGTTTTCCGAAGCAGGACGTAATGGCAAAACTTTCAGATGGCTTGAACAGCCACCAAGGCCAACATTTCTACTTAAGTATATCTGATTTCAGTATCATTAATGTTCTAACTCATATAATAAATGGGATGTTTAGTTCCTTTATTGCCTTCTTGTACCAATACCATTGCTATGGTAGAAATGGAAGTAGAGAGATACGGGAAATACTTGCATTGATAATCAAGGGGCTATAAAAGAGATGCTCGAACCAGTACATCTTTCAGGGCATCGAAATCTTTCTTAGTACTGTTGTCCCAATGGAAGGAGACCCTTTTTCAGCAGTGAGGGAATCCCTTGGTTATCTCAGCATAATTAGGAATGAACCTCCATAGGAAGTTAGCTTTCCCTTAGAATCTTTGTAACTGAACGAGAGAAGAAGGTGCCAGAAATTCAATGATTGCCTATACTTTCAAAGGATCAATATGAATTCCCTATTTTGAAATAAAAAAGCTCAGAAGTTGACTAGAAATGACACAGAACACGTATTTTTGAGGGTTAAGCTGAATTTTATAATGTCTACAATAGAGGAAAATAGCCCTCAGATGCATCAGGTGATCAACTCGATGTTTGGAATGAGTGGGGAGATCATCCAAATAGGGTTTCACAATATGTTTAATATTATGGAAAGTGTAAGCCATAGCACATTGAAACGTGGCCCCAACATTATTCAAACCGAATGGGAGCTTTCGATAAGAAAAAGTACCCCAAGGACAAATAAATGCATTCTTAGGTTGGTTCTTCGAGAGAATGTTGATTTTGTTATAGCCCGAGAATCCATCCATGAATGAATAAATCTCGCAACTAGTGCAGTAGTCAAGAATCTGGTCAATAAACGGGGTCAAATAGATATCCTTTTAACAAGCACGATTTATGTCCTAGTAATCGAAACATACTCGGATCATGCCTTGTTTCTACCTGACAGGGACAATGTTTGATACCCAATTAGTTAAAGGAATGGGGTATATGAAACCAACCTAAAGAAGATTGTAAAATTTTTCCTTAATCCCAAAAACCTTCTTGGGATGGACCAAACAAGGGTGCTGCCAAACGTGTTTGGCATCAGGATATGTTTTAATCTCATGCACTACAATATTTGGGTTGATACCTAACATTTCTTCATAAAATGAGGAAAAGACATCCTGAAACTCATGAAAAAGGACTTTATAAATCTCGATCGGATGGAGAACATGTATAAATTTTTTACAATTCTTGGTTTGATAGAAATATCGAGATTTATGGTCTCTTTGATCGTCAAAAGGTTATTTTCGGAGTCGACCTCATGAATGGAGACAAAATTCGTAAAAGGCTCGATAAAATTAGGTAAATATACCTCACTGAGATTATCCTCTATGGAATTTGGTAAGGAGGAATGATGGTGATGTTCGTCCCATGGCCCATGATCTGGCATCACGATCTCCATGATGCTATCATTGGTAGACAATACGTGAGAGAAAGGATAAGGAGATGTTCCATAATCCAGTGATCGATCTACCCAATTAATCGAAGAAAATGTGGAAGCCTCAAAAGCTAAATAGATAGCTTTGTAATCTAGCTCAACGGGGCTAAGCCGAATTCGGTTGCCAAAAATTTGGATGTTAGTTTCATCAGGTACAAGACAAGGATCAACTAGGATAGTAGAAGATGATATCATGTTTATATAAGAAACCAAATATGACTTTTCAGGAAGGACAGAAGAGTGAGCAAAAACTTTCCCATAAGTGAAGAATTCTTCAACAATCCAACTTTGACATGCTAATAAGAATGCAGAGTTTCCCCTACAATAGGGACACTTCAAATAACATGAGAATCAGAGGTGAAAAAGGTGATTTGATCTATGGCTACAATACTACCTTTATGAGGAAAGGTGATCATATGAAAGTAAGAAAAAATGATAGCATCCATGGCGTAAATTCACATACGTCCCAGTACAAGATTATAATCGAGAGGTTTGTCTATAACTTCAACTTCTATGGAAACGACTTTTCCCCCTACCTCTACTTGGAGGGAATTTTGGATCCCACAAGGTTTGTAATTTCTTCCATCAAAATCTTTCAATGTGGTGGTTGATTGACTCAATTGAGGTGAACTAATCTCCTTCTAGAAAGACAAGAACATAATGCAAGTCGAGGCTCCCTCGTCCACAATAGAGAGATGAATTTTCTTACCACGGATGATGACCTAGATTATAAAGGCCAACTGAGCTAGAAGTCGAGTGGTATAGTTTTCATGAGAGAAAAACACTAGGTCGAAATCTGATGGATCCACACATTTGATCACTGATAAGAAGGCCTTATTTTGGGCAAGCCAATTTTGGAACACCTCAAGATTTGACATAGCTGATGGAGACTTATGAAAGCCTTCAACTACATTATAATTCTAGGAAGCTCTTGAATGAGGGTTGAAAGCAGACTTATGAACAACACCCTTCGGAGGCTTGATAGTCAATTCCATAAGAACCAGAGGTGGAGTAGGATCAGGTGAAGGTGATGTCAAACTAGTAGGTTGATCAGTGGCCTCACATTCGGTGGATTCACATTACCATAGTCCTTATTCCGAGTCACCACCATAACATAAAATTTCATCTTTGAGGAGGAAAGCATCAAACCATGTTAAAGGAAGAAGGGTTCCAAGAAACCATAGGAGTCTCCTGATTGGGAAACGGGTTGGTCAACACAATGGGAGAAGTGGAAGATTTAAGAAAATGATTCACTTCAACATGCTGCAGACAATCACGTGTAAAGTGATCCTCGTTGCAAATTAAGTGCGGGCATCGAGGCTTTCATTTCTCATCAAATGATTGATTTTTGTGTTTATCTTATAGAGAGGGGTCTTTCTTCTTCTTTCCTTTTCCTTTCTTCTTGCTTCTAGTTTGTTGTTGAGACTTTCCTTTATCAAATGAAATGACATTAATCTCATAAGAAGAAGTTGCATGAGGATGAGATTAGGGATTTTGAGTAGATGTGGTAAGAGAAATACCAGATGATTTACTCACCGATTGCGAATTAGTGAAACCAATCATGCCATCAATGACATGAGATTCTTTACCAGGTGGAGGAGGAACAATATTCAAATGTCTCGGATCATTTGGTATCTTATCATAGAGCATGCCCGATTGGTTATAAACAAGGTTCAAATATTGTGCATGAGCAGTAACTTTCTCTTCGGTCATGACTCCACCTTTAGCTACATCTTGTATTATAGGGGCTAAAGGAGACTTGACAAACAATTCCACTAACCATTGATCAGAACATTAGTCTTAACAAACTGGTGATGACGCCTCCACTCATGAATATGATCTGAGATGTGAGTGGAATCTCATTATTTAAAGTTGGTTAAGAGTTCCGTTCCAATTGCATATCTAATAGGTAACTGGAAATGTGTGAGAAAGGTGGTGGATAAAGTGATGAAATCATGAAATGAAGCTCTAATTAATTCAATATACCACTTAGATGTGGTACCTGTAAGCGTTTGATAGAAAAGACAAATTCGAATTGAATCATCATTTTGGGAGTTCAAAGAACACCATAAATGATAGGTCATAATTTGGGTCAACAGGTCTTCTCCTGGATTCCCATTGAATTTTGGGATATCATAAGGAAATTTAGTGGGAATAATTGGCCACCGTGGCGAATGAGTGATGGGATCATTAGTGAGTTGAGTTGCTCTTGGAAATTCGAGAGTAGCCATAAAAGGAAACTGTTGGTTAAATTCTAGAGGAGGTTGGCCTATATATGAAGGAATAGCTTGAGAAACATTTAATTTCATCCCTAGATAAGGAGGGTTATAATGATAAGGAAATTGGGTACCAGGATAAGGAGGATTCTGATAACTAGTATACAAGTGAACTTGTTTTCTAGCCCCAGGATGATGATAAAGTTGTTGGAATGGTTGGGTTTGGGTTTGCTAGCCTTGAAAAGGTACTTGATATGGTCCACATTGTTGCTCCATGGGGGTTTGCATTGTCCCATGGTAAGGTGGTTTCTATTGGGACTGTGCCATACTATGAATAATCTATCCTATCGAGACTTGAGGAGTACCATGTCCAAGTGGTTGAAAGTGCAAGGTACGTTGTACGAGCTAGGTAAGAAAGACCTAGGAAGTACTAGATACCACTGAAAAAGGTTGTGATGCAACGACAAATTGTAAAGGTTGGATAAAATGTATTTGAGTCTATTGGGGTGCTAATGGATGGATAGGAATTTGAGACGAATATGGTGTAGGTTCAGGATTCAAAAATCAATCCCAAAATGAACCAAGTTGAATGGGAAAAGTAGGTTTCCAAACATTGGCAGCCATTCTAGGATAACGAGGATTATAATGAGGTTGATTACCAATTTGAAGTATACCAAAAACATGTTTCCCCCTGCCAAAGGAGGAAGGGACGATGGAGGAAACTACGATCCAGGTGGATGGTACCCAACATAATAAGAGTTAGGTTGTTGAAGGTAGCCTTGCCTGCTCATATAAGGGCTAGCCTATTGCTCGATCATAGGTGTAGGTGGAGGAAGAGGATCAGACTGTGTGGAACTCATTACAGAAGCACCAGGTGTTATTCCCAAATGAGATTACATGGAAGAGTTCTAAAGATTGGAAGTTACACCAGAAAATGTACCAGATAAATACTAATAACTAGGTGGGACGGACGAGACACCATACAAATGTGTTTCTGATGATGTTGCAAACATAGATGTGGAAGAAACATTCGATGTCTCAACTATAGTGGTAGACATGGATGAAATAGTTGGATCAGTTCTAGTTATAGTTAATGATCCCAATGAAGATTGCCATATTAGATTCGTGGTTAAGTCTAAAGAATTAGGCAAAGAAGTTTGTATTGGAGTCTGAAGAGGTGTAAGAGTATTAATCTGATAAAAATGGATTCCTTCCCAATGAAAAAGAGTAGAAGGATGAGGTACCTCTTGTGGGATCTCTTCAACACTGGCAAGTTTGTGTGGAAGAGGTTCACCATTGGGCCCAAGATATATAGGTTCTGACTAAGAAATAGCAAGAGAAGAGGAAAGTCCTGAAGAAATAAGTGGAGATGGCTGAGGCTCCTCAAGTTCAACAACCTCAAGAATCAAAGTGTCTGAGTCAACAAGGTTAGTTTCAATGACTTCAGGAAACAAGGTTTTAGAAACTTATGTTTGATTGTGCTAGTGTCACCGTCAAGAGTAGATGTAATCTCGGGCTCGAACCTCAAAGGGACAAATGATTATGGAAGATCAATATCATGAGTATGGACAGAAGTACTTCCCAAAGTTCACGATTTGATAGTCTACATGTTCTTATGCTTCTGACGATGACTAGGAGTAACCTCTAGTGGAATAGGAGGCTTATTTTGCATTCTACACAAAATATGGGGTGGGGGATTTTGTTCTTCCACATTGGAAAATAAATTTTATTAACACAAAAGAAATAGATCAAAAAGAGGGTAATATAGGAATAAATTATTACCAAGCAACCATGAACTAAAATATACACCTTGGCGAACCAAGGACTTAATGTATGACAGCCAATCTCCCCGAATGTTGTATTCAATGTATCACAATTTACAAGGCAGCTGACACAATTACCTATGGATGGATAGCAACCTATAGGGGAATCCAAAAATATACTCGATGGTACAGGGGAGTACAGTCCATAGTAGTGTTTTCTAATGTGTAATATTTTATGAGAGCATTCCCATATACTTTATGTGCATGGAGAATCGTCCAATATGCCCAATGGTACATGGAGAACGATCATATACACTCATATATGTGGAACAAGATTTCACCCCCGGGATATAACGTTAGAAAATAAGGACATATCCAACATTTAACGATGTCAAAACACGTCTCTAGCATAGACATCTAAATCTGTGCGTTAATGTTACAAATTCTCCTTACGTTGATTCAATAAATTTTACTATTTATCTTTGATTAAGTTTTAGTTTTGGGCTCACCATGAATGTCACCTAAATATCCTAAAATTCATATCTAGCATGAGAAAACTAAAATATTTATCTTTCAATGAAAATCTAGCTAAGGGAAGAAACAATCAATATGAAACACACAACATGCAAAAAACAAGATGCAAGATGCAATTTCCCTTTCAATATGATTGTTCCTATATCAATGTACAAACAAAACCCTAAATGGCAATGCAACATTTTTATTTTTAACACACTTAATTTTAGAAATGGATAAAACTAAGATGCAATTGTTTAATCAACGATTCAAATTCCCTTTTTAGAATGAGGATTGAAACAACAATTCATCCAAGTGGTTAATGACCAAATAAAATTAGTTTACAAATGACTATATAATAAGAACAAAGAAAAAGAAAAACCAATTCTTACCAAATAAAATCAACACAAATGAAACCAAATGGAGGCTTTAGAGAGACCACAATACAATCAAGACTTAGAGAAGGTCAACTAGAAGTAGGTTCATCAAAGAATCACTTAAAAACAAGGGCAAGTTTGGTGCAAAAATAGGGGCCAACGCTGGTGTAGAAGAGGCACCAGTGCTTTGCAATGAAGGCATAGAGAGAGCATGGGTGAATTGTAATTATCTCTTAGAGGCACAGAGGGTGTGTTGGTCCAAGGATAGAGGATTCCCTCACAAAAATTACAAAAGAGACTCAATGAAATGTCTTCCAAGGTATATTCTTAGCTGGGTAAAGAAACAAAGTTCTATCGAGGAGTTAATCAAACAAAAAGGAAAAATACCAAGGCAATACACTTCCCTGCAGTATGATCGCTAATTTGTAATATGGGATTTATGATTGCAGACAAAATTATCTCCCCTAGGTTTTGTGGTTAACCTAGAACAACATAGAGATAAGGAACCCAATGCTTTCCTAAAAGTAAATAGATGATGAAATGAAACCTACTTGGAATTTTTCGCGGGCTTCACTCCTTATTTAGCTTGAATGCTCCAATTCTAGCTCTAATTGCCAAAATTAGAACCTGCAAAATCAGATAACACAAGCCAAGAAACTATGAGATCTATGCAGTATCATCTAAATTCTTTATTTAATAGATCAATGTGGTATTAAAATATATGAAATAACAACATCAAATATAGGAAAACAGAGAATTATTTGCATTAATATAAATGGAAGGAGTTTACAACCATAAATAGGTGTTGATCCTATAGAATAGATCCTCTAGGTTTACTTTTCCTTTCCTTGTCACAATGTGCACTTCCAATCACCTCAAATGCATGAATTGAAACTTGTCACACCAGCAACATAAGAGTAGAATCACTCTCCAAAATCCAACCTCTTTCATATGGAAGGTTGTAAATATATACAAGAGTGGGGTAAGTTGGGAGTCCCTATCCAATTACCAATCTAAGGTTTTAGATGCACCTTTTATGGGAGGATGGGATCAAAGGATAAGGGATGGAAACTCAAAATTAGGATAGGATATGATCCAAATGTTTTATCCGAGGTAAATGGTTGTAACAAATTCTAGAAGCTTCTGGAAAAGGAGGCTTCCATACTTTCTCTCTTTTTCCTCAATTTCTAGAACCTACACAGGTGCAAAGGGGAGAAACCTATAGGCGATCAACGCATGCCACAGTGGAGCAACATGCAGGTGATCAACATAGGCCACAGTGGAGCAACCTATAAGTGAACATTGTTGAGCAATACGCTAGGGTGTGTTGGTCCTAAAACTGGATCAGATGATGCATTTTAGGGCAGAAACTAGGGAATGAAAGAAACATTCTTAGGGCTTTGTGCAAGATGATGGCAAGGGGGAAAAGGGTTTTGATTGATCCCATTAGGAAGTCTATTGATAGGATGCAACAAAATGGACTATAACACATACCTTCCATTTAGATTACTATAGATCGTTGATCTACCTAACTATTATCTAGTGCAATATAAATTTAAGGTATCTTCTATGCCATGTCATTCATTATTGTTTATTCTTGTATATTTTATAATTTCATGGCGGTCTACTATCATTGAGGATAATTCCTTCGTGGATGGTTCTATCTACAATTCCAACATTGTATAGTCCCTTTCTTGGACCCATCATCCTCTTCATTTACTAATTGCAGGGGTTCATTTCTTCTAATCATTGTGGAATTTCATTGATATTCCTTCTTGGCACAAGTATTGAACTTTCCATTATTACCTCCTTGTTTATATCATGAGTACATCAACCCTTTATCTTTGAAGTTTTCCTTATATTTATTCTTCCATTATGTTCAATCTTCAATCATGCGTTTGAATGTTCATAATAGTACCTCATCTTTTGAATGGTGTCCTCTAGGGTTTTTGGCTCATAAAACTCTATTTTATCCCAGTAAGCTTGTGGTAATCTACTGACATACCTTTGGATATTTTTTTTCTCATCCTTGATATAAGGCACATACCTCAGTAGCTCGAAGAATCTAATTGTATACTCATCAACAGTCAATTTCCCCAATTTGTGCTCATAGAATCCTTTGGTCTTGCTATCATAATATTTTTCAAATAAGTACTTCTCCCAAAAGTATTTCTCAAACCTCAACCATGACAACTCTTTCTCCCTTATGTCTCTAACATTTCTCAAATCTTCCCACCATATGTTAGCTTTTCCTTTCAAATTTAAAATAGATACTCTAGCCTTCATGTTCTCAAAGAAATCATGCACCTTGAAGTGCTTTTTCATCCCTAATAGACAAACTTCTACCTCTTCAACCTTCTTTACCTCTCCATCAAAGGTAGGGGGAATTTCTTTCTTAAACTCCTCTAACATTGAACTCTTCTTACTTCTCCTATGATTATGTTTTTTCTTAATTGCAATATCTAATGATCGTCCATGGCTTCTTGATTCTCTTTCTAGAGTGCTAAGTAGAATTGGTCCTCCTTCTGCATGTCTGAATCTCTTCCTCAACTTGCTTCCTCCACCATATCGGTATCCAAATTTTTCCTTTGGAAATATAATAGGATATCCTTAGACTTGTGCCTATCTATATAGATCACACCAATCTCATGTTGTTTTTTCATATACAGGTCTAGCGAGATTTACATTATCATTGCATTTACCTCCACTTGTATTTCTTATTCTCTAACAATATTTTCATTGTATTCTTTGCAACTTCTAAATTCAACTCTCGGGATTATAAGAGTGTCCATCCAATCAAGAGAGTTTTCTTCTTTCTTTTTCCTAAATGATTCTCCTTCTTCACCATGTTGGGATCTATTTGTGCCATACTAATCCATCTTGCCACTCATCCTTTTTCTCTATTGTTCCTTGATGTTTTCAAATGTGTTGTTACACACACATAACAATTAGACAACCAAAATTGCAATTAAACACAATTACCCATCACCTTAGATTAATCGCAATAAACATGTTGACATGAGACCATCTAAAACATCAACTATCAGTTAGCATGAATATTTAAAGATAATATATCTAATCAGTCAAACAAAACCAAATATTAGTTGTAACTTAAAATTAACACATCTATGATAAGAGATAAATCCAACATATTAAATATTTATCTTGGGAGTGTGCATGTGAGCCTCTTCAAGTCCAGTATTGAACCATAATATGATACCACTTTGCAATGCATCCCCCCACCTCCTTTGGGTTATTCTCATGCAGTGGAAGGTGTTACATCAAAATTTACCCAATCTCTAATGTCTATTATTAATATTGGTTCATAGAAATATGTAAGTTTTAACCCTGTATAGAAATTACCTGCATAAAAATTCTAAAACACAAAAAATAAACAATGCAATAGCATAACACATAAAACACATATACATAGAGATTTTCCCCTGGATCCAAAAATGAGGAATGCCAGCTTGTTTTTTCATTATATTCCTTTCAATGTTACAATATATATTTATACATGTTGAAGCATCCAAAACCATGGACCAAAAACCATCTCGTCCAAAACCATGGACCGAAAACCATTGCGTACAAAACCATGGACCGAAAACCATTGTGTCCAAAACCATGTACGAAAAATCATGCGCAAACCCATAGGTAGGTCCGCCCAACCTAATATAGAGTCCAAAAACAAAATTTGTCAGGGTGTTGCCCCGGACCCCATAGAGTGGGGTTACTTGCACCCCTTAAACCCCCTATGACCACTACACAATCGGCGCAACGAAGGGGGGGCTCCACACCCCTTCTAACCCCCTAGTTAACTACATGGTCTAGTTGTGGAAAGAATATAACACAACCCAACATTCTCCCACTTGTTGTTTTCTTTCCATAGGGGGCCACAAGAGAGATTAGTTATTTATCCAGCTTTGCAATGCCCTTTGTTTCTCTACACCAAGAGAACTTCTCAGAGCTCACAGATTTTGCTAATGCATCTATAGTATTCTTCAAATGTCCACCTTTACTAGCAACACCTTTTTGTCTTCTATCATATCCCTCACAAAGTGATACTGAACATCCATGTGCTTTGTCTTTGAATGATATGCAGGGTTCTTTGCCAAGAAAATTGCACTTTAGTTGTCATAGTCTATCCTTATAGCTTCCTGTACTAACCCCATACTTGAACACAATCTCTGCAACCAAACTACTTCCTTGCTTGCATGAGTGGTTGCCATGTATTCTGCCTCTGTAGTTGATAGTGCCACTACAGATTATTTCTTACTCATCCAATTGACTGCACCTCCAAATAGGTTAAACACATCACCCCCTTTTGTAGATCTTCTCTGATCCAGATCTCCAGCCGAGTCTACATCAAAAGCCATAAATATTCAACACTCTGTCTATCCTGGTCTTCCTTGGTAGCACAAACCATAATCACTAGTGCCATGCAAATACTTGAAAACCCGCTTCATTGTTGTCCAGTGCTCCTTCCCTGGTTTTGACATAAACCTACTCAATACTCCCACTTCATGTGCAATGTCTAGTCTAGTACAGACCATTGCATACATCAAGCTACCAACTACACTTTCATATGGAACATGGGACATGTCCTCTTGCTCTTCTTGTGTCTTGGGACACTATTCAGCAGATAACTTTACACCTACAGGAATAAGAACCTTCACTAGTTTACTATCCTGCATATTAAACATCTGCAATATTTTCTTGACATACTTCCTCTGGTTTAAACAAAGCTTCCTCTTTGTCTGATCTCTTTTAATTTTCATGCTCAAAATATGGTTTGCAACACCAAGATCTTTCATGTTGAATTTGGAGAACAAATGGGTCTTCAAATCCTAGATAATTTCTTTGTCATTTCCAACCAGCAACATATGATCCACATACAAGACCAAATAAATAACACGGTCAACAATTACTTTAAAATACACACAGTGATCTGCTTTGCTTCTGGTGAAGCCAAGTCCCCGTATAAATGTATCTAATTTCTGATATTTACATCCTTGGTGATTGTTTTAACCCATACAGGGACTTCTTTAACTTTCATACCAGTTCTTTCTTACCCTTCACTATAAAGCCTTAAGGTTGCTTCATGAAGATCTCCTCTTCCAGAACCCCGTGAAGAAATGTTGTATTCATATCCATCTATTCTACCTCAAAATCAAAAGTAGAAGCAACAGATAAAAGTAATCTAATAGAAGTTACCTTGGCAATAGGAGGAAAAATATTACCAAAATCAATTCCCAGCACCTGGGAATAACCTTTTGCTACCAATCGAGCTTTGTATTTCTCCACCTTTCCTTCTGCATTTGTCTTCTTCTTGAACACACATTTGTTGCCAATGGGTTTCCTTCCACCCAGCAACTCCACCAGATCCCAAGCCTTATTTTCGTGCAAAGATGCCATTTCATCAACCATGGCCTCTTTCCAGAGTTTTCCATCCTCTGAATCTATTGCTTCCTTCATGGTTACGTGATCATCATCAATAACAAATAAAGAAAAATTTGAACAGAAAGTAGATGGACTATACCTTTCTAGTTGCCTTCTTTCTCAAACTGATCTTCTCACACCTAGATTTTGTGGCTCTTCATCTTCTAATTCCTCCTCTACTGTAGAGTCTGCTTCTTCCTCATTTAGCTCAAACTCTATCTTCTCGGGTTCCTTCGGTTGGACTTCATGTTTAATAACATCTTTCACCTCTCTAAACACCACATCTCGGCTGTACACAACCTTCCTTGTTACTGGGTTCCAAAGCTTATAACCCTTTAAACCATCCTTATACCCAATAAAGATGCACTTTTCATATTTACTATCCAACTCGGTTCGTTTCTCCTTTGGAACATGTACATATGCATCACATCCAAATACCCTCAGATGTGAAAGAGAGGGTTTCTTACCAGTCCATACCTCTTGTGGAGTCTTATCCTCCAACGCTGATGAATGTGATCTATGTTGGGTTGTGTTATATTCTTTCCACGACTAGCCCATGTAGTTAACTGGCAGGTTAGAGGGGGGCCAAAGCCCCGCTTTCGTTGTGCCAATTGTGTAGCGGGGGGGTCACAGGGGGTTTGAGGGGTGCAAAATTTTGGTTTTGGAACCTATGTTAGGTTAGGCAGACCCACCTATGGTTTTGTGCATGATTTTTGCACATGTTTTTGGACGCAATGGTTTTCGGTCCATGGTATTGGATGCTTCGACATGTATAAATATGTATTATAACATTGAAAGGAACATAATGAAAAATCAAGCTAGTAGTCTCGATTTTGGGATCCAAGGGAAAATCTCTGTGTATATATGTTTTATGTGTTATGCTCTCGCATTTTTTTATTTATGTGTTTTAGTATTCGTATGCAGGTAATTTATGTACGATGTTGAAACCTACATTTGGTATCAAAGTTGTTTTGACTTCAAGGGGACAAATTTATTGCTGAGGGGTTTTGCTCGGGCTTGTGCTAGACCCTATTCAGTGGGAGATTTGCGAGATCGATTCTGGTGGTGAAAGAAGATGGCGAGCAGTGGAAAGATAGAGATCGAGAAATTTAACAGTCAGAGTTTTGAGTTCTAGAAACTCAATATGGAGGATCTGTTGGTGGATAAAGATCAATGGATTGCGGTAGATCAAGGTACTAAACTAACGGGAGCGTCCAATGAAGAATGGAAGAAGTTGGATCAGAAGGAAAAGAGCACAATACGATTGTGTGTCTCAAATTCAGTATTTCTGAATGTATCAAGGGAACCTACGGCAAAGGCTTTGTGGGACAAGTTAGGGACTTTGTACCAATCTAAGTCTATGGTGAATAAACTGTTCCTGTGGAAAAAAGCTGTATAACCTAAGGATGAAAGATAGAGACTCAGTGACAGAGCATCTGAACGCATTTAATACTATGGCAAGTCAGTTAGAATTTCTTGATATTAAAATTTTAGATGAAGATAAGTGCATCAATTTGTTGTATTCTCTACCAAATTAGTGGGATAGTCTAGTTATTGCAATAGGTAGCAATGCAACTGCCTTGCAGATTGATAAAATACTCTCATCCTTGTTGACGGAGGAGATGAGATGGAAAGATATGGAGAGCCAGAATGGTGATGCCTTATCTGTACGAGGACGGTCCTAGAACAGAAACAAAAATAAGTCATTGAGTGGGAGATCTAAATCTAGAGGGAGATCTAAATATCCAGGAAAACCTATAAAGGTGGTGTGCTAGAAATGCAGAAATGAAAGGCACTACAAAAGGGATTGTAAATCTAAAGCTCCTAATAAAGGAAAGGGATCTAATGATGCTCCCTTTGTAGAGGCGAAAACCACCTCAGATGAAGGTGGGGATGTGTACTTGGCTTCTTCAAGTACACATGTAGATCATGAGGCATGGTTGATTGACTCATGTGCATCCTTTCACTTCACTCCCCATAGATAGTGGTTCTATGAGTATGAGAAATATGATGGTGGTGATGTCTTCTAGGGGGATGACAGGAAGGCTAGAATCGTTGGTCGTGGAAAAGTAAAGTTGAAGTTGCAAGGTGGATGGGTTAGAACACTTCCGGGTGTTATGCATATTCCTACATTGGCCAGAAATCTGATTTCTGTAAGCAAGTTAGATGATGCAGGTGTAAAAATAATGTTCAAGAAGGATACCTGCAAGATGGTTCGGGGAGCACTGGTATTGATGCAGAGAGTTCATATTGGAACTTTGTACAAGCTGCAAGGTAGCACAGTTGCTGATGGGTGCAACAGCTTTGTGGTTCCTGAAAGTGGAGCAGAATATCTAGTGGTCTCTTGAGAGAAGACCATGTTGTGGCATCAAAGACTTGGAAATATTGGAAAGAAGGGCCTTCAAATACTTCATGGTAAAGGTATGGTAGAAAGTATGAGTAATAGCTCTCTGGATTTTGATTTCTATGAAAATTGTGTATATGGGAAGCAGAATTGGGTGAGTTTCCCCTCCAGTGGTAAGAGGGAAAAACATATATTAGAGCTTGTGCATAGTGATGTGTTTGGATCTATGAAGGTTCCATCATTGGGTAAGTCTATGTACTATGTATCAATTATAAATGACTTCTCAAGGAATACATGGACATATTTCCTTAAGAAAAAATCTGAAGTCTTTGGCAAGTTTAAAGAATTCAAGGCTCTGGTGGAAAACCAGACAGAGAAAAAGATAAAGGTGTTGAGGATAGATAATAGTGGAGAGTTTTGCAGTAAAGAATTTGAAGAATTTTGTAAGAACTGTGGTATAACAGGAAAAAAGACTACTCCATATATACCTCAGCAAAATGGAGTTGCAAAAACAATGAACAAGATGTCGATGGAAAGGGAAAGAAGCATGCTCAGTAGTGTCGGGTTAGGATAGGAATTCTAGGTAGAGGCGGTGGAGACAACATGTTACCTAGTCAACAGATCACCTTCATCAGCGTTAGAGGATAAAACTCCACAAGAGGTATGGACTAGTAAGAAACCCTCTCTTTCACATCTGAGGGTATTTGGATGTGATGCATATGTACATGTTCCAAAGGAGAACTAAAATAAGTTGGATAGTAAATCTGAAAATTGCATCTTTATTGGGTATATGGATGGTTTAATGGGTTATAAGCTTTGGAACCCTGTAACAAGGAAGGTTGTGTACAGCCAAAATGTGGTGTTCAGAGAGGTGAAAGATGTTATTAAACATGAAGTCCAATCAAAGGAACCTGGGAAGATAGAGTTTGAGCTAAAGGCGGAAGAATCAGACTCTATAGCAGAGGAGGAATCAAAAGATGAAGAGCCACAAACTCCGAGTGTGAGAAGATCAATTCGAGAAAGAAGGCAACCAGAAAGGTATAGTCCATCTGCTTTCTGTTCAAATATTGATTTATCTATTACTGATGATGATCCCAGAACTGTGAAGGAAGCAATAGATTCAAAGGATGGAAAACTCTGGAAAGAGGCCATGGTTGATGAAATGGCATCTTTGCACAAAAATGAGGCTTGGGATCTGGTGGATTTTCCGGCTGGAAGGAAACCCATTGGTAGCAAATAGGTGTTCAAGAAGAAGACAAATGCATAAGGAAACGTGGAGAAATGCAAAGCTCGGTTGGTAGCAAAAGGTTATTCCCAGGTGCGGGGAATTGATTTTGGTGATATTTTTTCTCCCGTTGCCAAGGTAACTTATATTAGATTACTTTTATCTGTTGTTGCTACTTTTTATTTTGAGGTAGAACAGATGGATGTGAAGACAACATTTCTTCACAGGGGTCTGGAAGAGAAAATCTACATGAAGAAACTTGAAGGCTTTGCAGTGAAGTGTAAGAAAGAACTGGTATGCAAGTTAAAGAAGTCTCTATATGGGTTAAAACAGTGACCAAGGATGTGGTATCAGAAATTTGATACATTTATATGGGGACTTGGATTCACCAAAATCAAAGCAGATCACTGTGTGTAGTTTAAATTAATTGGTGACCTTGTTATTTATTTGGTCTTGTATGTGGATGATGTGTTGCTGGTTGGAAATGAAAAAGAAATTATCTAGGATTTGAAGACCCAATTGTCCTCCAAATTTGACATGAAAGATCTTGGTGCTGCAAACTATATTTTGGGCATGGAAATTAAAAGAGATCGAGCAAAGAGGAAGCTCTAGTTAAACCAGAGGAAGTATTTCGAGACAATATCGCAGAGATTTAATATGCAGGATAGTGAACCGGTGAAGGTTCCTATTCTTTTAGGTGTAAAATTATCTGTTGAACAGTGTCCTAAGACACAAGAAAAGGAAGAGGACATGTCTCATGTTCCATATGCAAGTGCATTCAGTAGCCTGATGTATGCAATGGTCTGTAATAAACTAGACATTGTGCATGCAGTTGGAGTATTGAGCAAGTTTATGTCAAAACCAGGAAAGTAGCATTGGACAATAGTGAAGCGGGTTTTCAGGTATTTGTGTGGCACTAGTGATATTGGTTTGTGCTACCAAGGAAGACTAGGATTGGACAAAGTGTTGGATATTCGTGGCTTTGTTGATGCAAATTGGGCTAGAGATCTGGATCAAAGAAGATCTACAAGTGGGTATGTGTTTAACCTATTTGGACGTGCAGTCAATTGGATGAGTAAGAAATAATTTGTAGTGGCACTATCAATTACAGACGTAGAATACATGGTAGCCACTCATGCAAGCAAGGAATCAGTTTGATTGTAGATATTGTGTTCAAGTATGGGGTTAGTACAGGGAGCTATAAGGATAGACTGTGATAGCCAAAGTGCAATTTTCTTGGCAAAGAACCCTGCATGCCATTCAAAGACAAAGCACATTGATGTTCAGTATCGCTTTGTGAGGGATATGATAGAAGACAAAAAGGTGTTGCTGGTAAAGGTGGAGACTTTGAAGAACAATGCAAATGCATTGAAAAAATATGTGAGCTCTGAGAAGTTCTCTTGGTGTAGAGAAACAATGGGAATTGCAGGGATGGATAAATTACTAAGCTCTCTGATGGCCCCCTGTGGAAAGAAAACAACAAGTGGGAGAATGTTGGGTTGTGTTATATTCTTTCCATGACTAGCCCACATAGTTAACCGTGGGGTTAGAGGGGGGGCGGAGCCCCCCTTTTGTTGTGCCAATTGCGTAGCGGGGGGGGGTCACAAGGGGTTTGAGGGGTGAAAAGTTTTGGTTTTGGAACCTATGTTAGGTTGGGTGGACCCACCGATGTTTTTGGACACGATGGTTTTCGCACATGGTTTTGGATGGGATGGTTTTCTGTCCATGGTTTTGGACGTGATGGTTTTTGGTCCATGGTATTGGATGCTTCAGCATGTATAAATATGCATTATAACATTTAAAGGAACATAATGAAAAATCAAGCTGGTAGTCCCAGTTTTGGGATCTAGGGGAAAATCTCTATGTATATGTGTTTTATGTGTTATGCTCTTGCATTTTTTTATTTTATGTGTTTTAGAATTTGTATGTAGGTAATTTCTGTACAGGGTTAAAACCTACAATCTATTGACTAGGTAACATGCTGTCTTCACTGCCTCTTCCTAGAATTCTTGTCCTAACCTGACACCACTGAGCATATTTCTTGCCCTTTCCATCAACGTATTGTTCATTCTTTCTGCAACTCCATTTTGTTGAGCTATATATGGAGTAGTCTTCTGCCATGCTATACCACATTTCTTACAAAATTCGTTAAATTCCTTACTGCAAAACTCTCCACCATTATCTGTCCTTAGCACCTTTATCTTCTTCTCTATCTGGTTATCCACCAGAGCCTTAAATTCTTTAAACCTGTCAAAGACTTCACATTTCTTCTTAAGGAAATATATCCATGTATTCCTTGAGAAGTCATCTATAAATGATACATAGTACATAAACTTACCCAGTGTTGGAACCTTCATAGGTCCAAACACATCATTGTGCACAAGCTCTAATATATGTTTCACCGTCTTACCACTAGAGGGGAAACTCACTCGATTCTACTTCGCATATACACAATTTTTGCAGAAATCAAAATTTAGGGAGCTATTACTCATACCTTCTACCATACCTTTACCATGAAGTATTCTAAAGCTCTTCTCTCCAATATGTCCAAGCCTTTGATGCCACAGCATGGTCTTCTCTCCAGAGACCACTAGATTTTTTACTCCATTTTCAGGAACCACGAAACTATTGCACCCATCAACAACAGTGCTACCTTGCAGCTTGTATAGAGTTCCAATTCGAACTCCTCATATCAATACCAGTGCCCCCCGAACCAACTTGTAGATATCCTTCTCGAACATTGTTTTTACACCTGCATCATCCATCTTCGTTACAGAAATCATATTTCTAACTAATGCAAGAATATGCAGAATGCCTGGAAGTGTTCTATTGCAACTTCAACTTTACTTTTCTGCGACCAACGATTCTAGCCTTCCTGTCATCCCCTAAGAAGACATCACCACCATCATATTTCTCATAATTGCAGAACCAATCTCTATGGGGAGTGAAGTGAAAGGATGCACCTAATTCAATCAACCATCCCTCATGATCTACATGTGTACTTGAAGAAGCCAAGTACACATCCCCACCTTCATCCGAGGTGGTGTTCTCCTCTGTAGAAAGAGCATCATCAGATCCCTTTCCTTTATCAGGAACTTTAGATTTGCAGTCCCTTTTGTAGTCCCCTTCCTTTCCGCATTTCCAACACACCACCTTTACGGGTTTTCCTGGAGATTTAGATCTCCCACTCAATGACTTATTTTTGTTTCTGTTCTATGACCGTCCTCGTACAAAAAAGGCATCACCATTATGGCTCTCCATATTTTTCCATCTCATCTTCTCCATCAACAAGGATGAGACTATTTCATCAAACTACAAGGGAGTTGTATTGCAACCTATTGCAATAGTCAAACAATCCCATGAATCTGGTAGAGAACACAACAAACTGATGCACTTATCTTCATCTGAAATTTCAATATCAATGGATGATAATTGACTTACCACAGTATTAAATGTGTTCATATGCTTTGTTCCTGAGTCTCCATCTTTCATCCTCAGGTTATACAACTTTTCTATAGGAACAGTTTATTCTCCAGAGACTTAGATTGGTACAAAGTCCCTAACTTGTCCCACAAAGCCTTTGTCGTAGCTTCCCCTGATACATTCAGCAATACTAAATTAAGACACACAATCGCATTGTGCTCTTTGCCTTCCAATCCAACTTCTTCCATTCTTCATTAGACACTCATGTTGGTTTAGTACCCAAATCTATTGTGATCCACTAATCTTTATCCACCAACGGATCCTTCATATTAAGTTTCCACAACTCAAAACTCTGACCATTAAATTTCTCGATCTCTGTCTTTCCACTGCTCACCATCTTCTTTCACCACCAGAATCGATCTCGCAAATCTCCCACTAAACAGGGTCTACCATAGGCCCGAGCGAAACCCCTCAGC
>APFE031225355.1:17485-34597 GCA_000404065.3 Pinus taeda | reverse complement strand
ACTATGGTTACCAACATAAACAAATATACCTGGGGGAACAGTCTACGATCCAATACGCACGCAAGGGCAGAGTAACAAAGCTCAATCCCCTTGAAGGCTCCTTGACATAATCCAAGGTTTACCAACAAGTGACCCCAGGCTCCTTAATAATGGTTAATCCAAGGTTTACCGTTTTTAATACGTGTATATCTGCTATCGTTCCCAATGAGGAAGGATTGATTCCCACACTGGTTCAGATATGATCTCGTGCTTCTCCTTTAAGAGGAGCTCTCCCAGAGCATATATGTAACAATTGGAATTTATCTCCTAATGCAAGATATAGCTACTTGTTTGTTTTACTGTCTTGGAGATTTAACTAAAACGTATTCCAAGACACTAGCCTAAGCTAGATTGGTGGAAAGAGCCCTAAAAATGTAAAAAACACTAGATGAATTTTAATTAAGCATTGTGTTATTTAGGCTGTTATTACTCAAAAGGGTAAATGGATATGAAACCAATGGTGTTATGACCCGACCCAAAACTGAATGCAATCGAAACTGATAATGTAATCTTTTCAATTTGATGAATCCCAACTAAAGTAAGGAGAGAGTTTCCATTTACTTCCAACAATGCAAAAAACTGATCACTAAGAGAAAATATAACAAATTCTCTAATGCACTAATTTCATCAAGAAAAACTAATGCAAATCAATTACAAAACATTTTTTTTTATTTTTATTTTTGTGTGTTAAAAACAAGCATAAAAATATGTAAATTCAAATCAAAGAAAGTTGATCTAAATATACAATTGATTTTTCAGAATGTAAACTATGCAATTGTAATCTATGCACAATTCACTTGAAAAGTGTGCAAATGTAATCTATGCACATTTTTCATTCATATTCTGAAAACGAGAATTCTAATTATGCAAATGTGATCTATTCAAGAGAATTCTCAAACACAAGATGATTCTAATGTAATCTAAGAACCAACAAGGCAAGTGAAAATTGGGTGAGAGTTCAAGATCAAAAAATAAATACTCAAAGGCATTAACACTCATACACAATTTAGCCCCCCCCCCCAGCGAATGAGGGAGAATTTTTTTTGCGAAAACAAAAGCAAAAATATGCAAAATTGTGAATAGACTGAGACAAACCTTCAAGTAATGACCAAAGGAAATCAAATTAATAATTTCTCAAAAAAGAGACTCAAAACACCCAATTTATAAAAGCTTAAAACATGAATGCCAATAGAATTAAACCAAGGAAAGCTTTCAACAAGTCACATGCAGGTATGGGCAGAGGATAACAACTACTAAATCAAACTAAAACTAATTTAAAGAGTAAAATTCAAAATTTTCAAAATTTTAGCAGGGTACGCAGGTTTAGAGTTTACACAGGTGCGTGTACGCTCTGTGCACAAAGTAAAAGTGCGTACAGGTACGCACTGTGCTACAAGCATAGACTGCGGACTTCGACTAAAGTAATGAAAAATAAAAAACAAACCTAGATCCACTAGATCTACCCAAGTCTACACACAACAAGCCAAAAATAGAAACAAAAAGGCAAGTTTCTCAAGTCAAAGAAAAACGAGGAAAACAATCAAGGCCCCAGTGGAGTCGCCATTTTGTCACGCGGAATGAGTCAATCTTGCGGACAAGATAGACCTTCCTAGAATCTAATGAAGACCTAATGACAAGAAAACCAACCAGACATTATCTTTCTCTAAATGCGCTTTATAAATAATGGCAAAAAAATGTGTTTAAGGCTTACCTCTTGTCCAACGCAAGTTTGGGGATACCTTCGCTCCTTTGATCCAAGTAAGCTCCTTTGTAGAAAACCTGTAAACACAAACAAGGCAAATGATTAAATAGCACCTGAATAACCAGTATTATAAAACATATTTAACATGAAAGTCAAGGAGTCCATGAAACAAATAACATAAGATACTTGTTGAGAAAAATGAGCTTGATTGTATTAATTCAAAAGGAGAAGAACCTTACAACCTTTGCCTTGACGTTGTACAAGCTCCTCACAGGGTCCAACAAGAAGTCTCCTCTACTTTGACAAGCTTCACTCACTCCCCAATGAAGCCAAAAGTGTATGTGATCTCTCCTCTTAAGCTCAAATAGGAAGTCTTGATTTCACCAGCATTTACCCTAAAAAATGTTCAGCTTCTAACCTCTCTAGCCACTAACCCAATGCCTCAATTTATAGTGCAATGGAGGGAAGTTACTAGGTCCTCCTTCAAAGGGATAGAATCCTCCTTCAAAGGGATAGCTCCTCCTAACAAGGGATTAGCTCCTTCTCTTATGGGATGCATGAACCACTTTGGAGCGAACAATCCACATCAAAATTCCTTCTAGAAACCTCTAGAATTAACCCAAAGTGAGTTCTTTAAGATAAAAATTGTGCCTTTTGACTTTCATAGGGGTACGCACCCTCCCCTTTACATAACGAGTGTGTAAGTATGCAGGTATCCTGAACAAAAGGTGCGGGCCCGCAGGCAAAAGTGAGAGAAAGTACGAAACCAGAGTTACATTGCTTTTTTGATGTCTTTCTCTCATTTCCAAAGCTTGTTTTGAAGAGCTGAGGTCTAAGACTTGCTTAGGAAGCTGGCATAGGTGGTGATAGACCTATACCGACTGCAAATAATCAAGGTGACGATATTTTTGTGTAACAGGGAGGACCGCTACACAAAGCACCTCCCCTTAATCCTTAAAGTGGCATCTCCGTAGAAGGGGTATCAACCTGAACACCAGAAGCAGTATTATCAGGAAGCAACTAAGTTGTTCAAATGGATGACCACGTAGAAAGATAATAAGGGACCGTGAGATCACATGCCTAATCACACCCAGCTGATTGGGGAATGGTTTAAATTGTTCTTGAAAATTGTTGAGGATGAAGGCATGCTAAAGGAATTGAGAAAAATTCTAAAGGTTGTGTTCCATAGAGGAAGAGGAATTGGAATGACCATGCATATGGTTGCCATAGAAGGCTTCCAGAAGTGTGAAACAGAAAAAGAGAAGAAGCGAGAAGGAGTTCTGAATCAATGCACAAGTGGTAGGATTCCAGGTAAGGGACATCATGTTAGACTCAGGGTTGGATGTAAACATCCTACCTAGGAAAACTTGGGAGGAAATGGGGAAGCCTCAACTAAAATACTCATCAATTCAACTAACAATGGAAAGCCAGTTCTACATACTACCAATTGGGAGACTAGAGAATGTATAGATTGATGTGGCAGGGATGAAGACACACACAAAATTCTAGGTGATTGACATCATGGGGGATAAGGATCCCTACCCGACAATCCTGGGGATTGATTGGGCATATGAGAACTATGCATTCATAGACCTAAAGAAGGAACGAATGATTTTCGAAGCAGACGGGCTAAGGGTGATCCAACTATTAGACCCCTACCAAGGACCTAGGTTCACAAAACCAATAGATGATAGGGATGATCCAAGAGCATTAGACCAAATATACATGCTCACAGCAGAGAAGAGGGAAGACTACATCAACCCCACGGCCGGAGGACCGGTAAGCTGGTGATCTAAAGCTCAGAAACTGGTTCAAAAGTAACATGGGATGCATGGAAGCACAGGGGATACGAACTAATCACTAGATGATGTGCGACGATAAGCTGAGTAAATTGAGGAGAAATGGAGATAGCTGACTACTTGAGGTATCATGGCCTTGAACCAGTGGACACCTTCTTTGAAAGAGTAGACTGGGAAATAACAGAGGATCAAAGGATCTCCTATCTAAGTATTGGCCTCATGCCAACTCCGACAAGATGGTGGAGAATGTGTTGCAATACACTAAGAGACTGGGCGAGTGTTAAACAAGCCATGAAGGAATGATCCAGATCTTGGAGGCCCCCAAGATCTAAAAGATTGAAATGGATCTTGGGGCAGAGATACCCCCAAGATCTGAAAACTTGAAATTTCCATAATAAAAATAGGAGAATGCCCAATAAACAAAACCACAAAGAAACTTTTTATTAAAACCCAAGTGGAAATAAACCAGCTAGGGCAATGGTAGCTTATCTCTGAGAAGAGATGTGGCAGCTACATGCCTCTAAACTGTAAAGGCTACATTGTGGCGGACAATCTGTCCTTTAACAAAATGTGACTTGTTACTTATAGTATTTTTTAGTTACAATACCACAGGTCAATTCCATGGGTGAATGAATACCATGGGTGGATTTTACAATACCACGGGCAAATGCCATTTACAATACCATGGGTAAATTCCATGGGTCAATGAATAATATGGGTGGATGAGTACCATGGGTTGATGCCATTTTCCATTCGGATCATTCCTCCCTCCTTAAGAAGCAATGATCCCCATTGCGTAAAGTTCCCTCCTGCAAAGCCTTTGTGGAATATGAAGAGCCACTAAAGATAAGGGTTTTATGTGGTTAACCCAAAACCCTGATAAACGAAGATCCGAGGATAGAGATACCCTATAATTCTTGTGACCAACTGTGATTCTGACAGTGTGCGGCCTAGAAAATGGACTTCAATGACAAGGATTTTATGTGGTTGACCCATAACCATGATGTTGGTTGCTTATGAAGTAGCAAGTGCCTACATAGCCTGGGTGGGAGGGCACATCTCCAAATAACCCAAGCCGAATGCTACTATGTTGAAACTGATGAATGTGAAGCAAGTGCCTACTAAAGTGGGGTGGGAGGGCATGTCTCAAATGGAAACCCACTCTGAATGCTACTCCAGAATTAAAATGGACATAAATCGGCCAATATAATTCACAATATTTATTATAACCTATTTTTAGAAGTATAAGGATCATTTTGCATCTTCCCATGAGTTGGAAATCCTTATCTGGGCACTTTGAGATCTCCGATTCGCGCGGCAACAATTTTGACGTCACAAAAATTCTGATAAAATAACTGATTTTAAATCAGCGATATCTCCCACATCCAAACTTTGATTCGACCCTTTTTTTTTTTGAAATTGGGTGATTTTTCAAGAGGAATCCAGATCTGGTATTTGTTTTTGTAAATTTTGTACCAAATGTTTCATATCTAATATGCAAATTCATCGCCCAAAAAAATTCCTACAGAAGAATTGAGACTGAAATATGCATGAAACCCTCATTCCCATGGAACCGTAACCTGCTCTGATACCACTGATCTGGATCTTGGGAGGAGGCCCCCAAGATCTAAAAGATTGAAATGGATCTTGGGGCAGAGATACCCCCAAGATCTGAAAACTTGAAATTGCCAGAATAAAAATAGGAGAATGCCCAATAAACAAAACCACAAATAAACTTTTTATTAAAACCAAAGTGGAAATAAACCAGCTAGGGCAATGGTAGCTTATCTCTGAGAAGAGATGTGGCGGATACATGCCTATGAACTATAAAGGCTACATTGTGGCAGACAATCTGTCCTTTAACAAAATGTGACTTGTTACTTATAGTATTTTTTAGTTACAATACCACGGGTCAATTCCATGGGTGAATGAATACCATGGGTGGATTTTACAATACCACGGGCGGATGCCATTTACAATACCATGGGAAAATTCCATGGGTTGATGAATAATATGGGTGGATGAGTACCATGGGTTGATGCCATTTTCCATTTGGATCAAGGAAAGATTTGCCCGGGATGAAGATCAGCCACATGATAAGGAAAAATGCAGGGGGAATTCAAGTCTCGAGGAGCACATCAAGGATTGCATAATCAATTGGAAAAGAAAAGGAATGTCGAAGGATCGATGGGTACACGCATTTATACATACCCTCCGAACCGTTCCCCAAGCTTGGTATGTCCAAGAGGAGCTTCGTCGACAGAAAGTAGATTGAGATACAGTGGAGGTATAGTTTGTCAACAACTTCTCATTCAGAGGATATGAGGCACAAATGATAAGGGCACTCTAAGTAATAGAGGGAATTGTGTTCACACTAGAGTCATTGGTTGAGGGAGGGGCCAGCAAACTTTTTTTGCAGTATTTTTATGAAATGGAGTCGCGAGGATATGCAACATGCGATAGGGAAGATGCAAAACCAGATGAAAATGATAGGTTGGAAGGAATAAGACAACTAGCCTTCATGGAAACAAAAGGGGAGAGGGACATTCGGGAAATCCCCCTCATGGAAGGTGCTGACCTTCTACCAATGAAGTTGAGGAAACAAAATGTTGGGTCAGAGGATAAGCCCAAGATAGCATCGGTGGGAGACTACTGCGATGAGCAAGCCACCAAAGAAATTTTTGACCTATTGCACAAATATCAAGACCTATTCTTGGCTTCAGTGGAAAAACTGAAGGGAATAAAAGAAAATCTTGGGGAAATGAAAATTGTCTTAAGACCGGATGCCCGACTGGTGAAACATTGACCATACAAATTAAACCCAAGGGTGAAATAGAAAGTCAAGAAGGAAATTGACAAAATGTTAGAGGCATGAATCATTTTCCTGGTGGCTGAAGGTGAATGGATAAGTCCGATAGTTATTCAAAACAAGAAGGACGCAACTGAAATCAGGGTATGTGTCGACAACAGGAGCCTGAATAATTCATGTGTGCATTACCCGTTTCGTATGCCCTTTAGTGATGCGGTCCTAGACAATGTCATGGGGAACGAAGCATATTCGTTCACAGATGGGTTCTCGAGTTACCAACAACTTAGAATAGCTGAAGAAGATAAGAGGAAAACAACATTCACTATGGAGTGGGGGTCATATGCCTACAATGTGATGCCATTCGAGCTAAATAATGCACCAGCAGTTTTCTCAAGGATTGTCACAATTGCATTCCAAGATTATATTCATAAGTTCCAATAAGTTTACATGGATGACTAGACGGTATACTATTTATTGAAAAATCACACCAGCCTATTGAGAATAATGTTCGAAAGGTGCATACAATTGCAAATTTCTTTAAATCTCAAGAAATGTATCTTCGCAGTCCCCTTTGGAAATCTACCAGGTCATATCATCTACAAGGCTGGAGTATGTGTATACCTTTCAAAGGTTGCGGCAATTATCCACATGGAACCACCACACAACGTCAAACAATTAAGAACAAATCTGGGGCATACGAGGTACTATAGGTGATTTATCTGAAATTACGCATCCATCAAAACTCCAATGGAAAATTTACTAAAGAAAATGGAAGAGTTCATTTGGACTGCAAATTGTCAAACAACCCTAAATAACTTAAAAGAAAGACTACTAAGCACCTCTATATTGGCGTATCCTGATTGGAACAAAATGTTCCATGTGCACATCGATGCGTCAAGAATAGTGTTGGGAGCAGTATTAGCACAACCAGTGGAGAAAAGCATGGACCATCCAGTCTAATATGCTAGCAGGAAGTTGTATACTGCAAAAAAAAAACTATACAACAACTGAAAGAGAAGCCCTAGTAATGCTTTACTCTCTCCAAAAGTTCAGACACTACTTACTGGGTGCACCATTCAAATTCTTCACAGACCATTCTGCGCTCAAGTATTTAATAAAAAATATATTACTAGAAGGGAGAATATGATGATGGTTGTTACTGTTCCAGGAATTTATGTTTGAAGTAGTGATAAATCCCAGCAGACTCAATGTCGAACCCAACCACTTGTTGCAGCTAGAAACAGGGGAAAATGGAGGAGTAGTGGATGATCGATTGCCTGATGCCGATTTATTCAAAATAGAGGCAATCCCGAACCACCTACAACAAATCACCTCATTCTTAACAACTAGTCACTGCCCAACAGAATACACAGCAGCACAGAGACGACACTTAGTAGTTAGGGCAGCAGATTACCAGTTTATTGCAGGACACCTTTACAAGATGGGCTTAGATAAAATACTGAGTCATTGTGTCCTTCAACATGAAAGGGATTATGTCTTATGGGAGTGTCATGCAAGGGTCACAGGAAGTCATGTAGGAGGGAAGGCCATCGCAAGAAAGATAATCCACGCAGGACTATGGTGGCCAACTATCCATAAGGATTCTAAAGAATTTTCCAGGACATGCGACGTCTATCAAAGGGTCAGGAAGCCATCAAGACGTGATGAGTTTCCTCTACATCTAATCCACATAGAGAAAATATTTAATAAGTGGGCTGTAGACTCCATTGGACTCATTTCTCCACCAGCAAGGCATTCACGAGCAAGGTACATCATAATAGCAATAGAATACCTCACAAGGTGGGAAAAAGCGGCACCTGTAAAGGACTACACAGTAGAAACAGTAGCAAGGTTCATTTTTTAGAACATCATTTCATGGTTCGGCTGCCCGAGGAGCCTCAAAAGCGACCAAGGCACCCATTTCCCAAATGAGACCATTGAGTCTCTGCTATGCATTCATGGTTCAACACAAAAAGAGTAGCCCGTACCACCCACAAGCCAATGGTGCAATATAATCATTTAACAATATACTGGAGAAAGGACTCACGAAAGTCATATCTACCAATAGGGATGGCTGGTATGAAAGAATACCCACGACTCTTTGGGCATATAGGACGACAGTAAAAAGACTTCATAAGAAAACTCCATTTCAACTTGTATATGGAAGGGAAGCGGTAGTACCAGCAAAATTTATACTACCTAGCATGTTCATCTCAGAGGAAATGGGAATGACAGACAACAATGCCTTACAAGATAGACTAAACCAGCGATGGAACTTGACAAAACCCGATTTTTAGCAAAATTCCATCAATCAATGGAGCAACGAAGGTAGAAAGCTTGGCACAATAGGCATATCAAGAGGAAGTCATTTGAAGTTTGGGAACACGTGCTCCTTTATGACAGCAAGTTCCAGAAGTTCCTAGGGAGATTGTAGATGCACTGGCTGGGTCCATTCATAGTAACTGAAATTAAAGATTTGGGTGTGGTAAGGCTTGCACAACTCGATGGAGTCTTACTTCATGGGTGGGTGAATGGTGCACGCCTAAAGCCCTTACGCAACTGGAAATATATATATAATATAAATATATATAATTATAATATAATATATATATTTATATATATATATATATAATATAATATAATATAATATATATATATATATATATATAATAGGTGCTAGATATCAATAAGTTTGCGGCGAAGTCTTCACTTACTGCAACCCATTTGGGGTTTGGGGGGGGGAAGTAGCGTCGGTGGGAACACATGTAATCCCAGTCAGTAGAGTCAGGGGCCACACACGTACTCCGAATCAGCAGAATACACATAGGCATGCACTTTTTCCAACATTTATGACCACACAGATACCCGTCATGTCCACCGTACTAGTAGTCATTTCCTAATTAATTAACTAAATAAGCAGTTGTTAGAGTAAGAGCCACAATATCTTTTCCCATTAAGCATAAATTTAGTTAATAAATAAACCCATCACGGAAAAATAAATACGCCATGCAGCACACTCTGTACCTTCGAGTCCACATCAAGGTTGTCACGTCCAAGTCGGACTACGGCAGCAAGCTCTAGCTAAAATTCATGGGGAGATCAACTGAGTAATTAATTATTAAGGCTTTTTCATTCAGGGAATGTCATGTCAGGATCGGCTACTTCAGTTGCAGAAGAATGAAGGGAATTCCAGAATTCTAATTTCAAACAACATAAGAGTTACAAGTTCGCTCTGAAGAATAGTTATAGAGATAAAGAAGGAGGAAGCCTCTAGTGTAGGTAGTTTATCATAAGAGAAAGGAAATGGACAAAGGACTTATGTCAATTCCACAAGATGCATTGGATGCCCAAATCGAAGTAGTCGATAATCTATATAGAAAGTATGACAACGAAAATCTGATAGACAATGACTTCACAGACTGTTTCTAGTTCCCGTCAATGAAGAGAGAAGTTAAAACAGAGGGATTTCTAGAAGGAGGATGGCACTAAGTCCTCCAAGGCCAGGGAAGAATTTAAGGGATTACAGAGATCAACAATACTCCATTTGAGGAGCGTACCTGTGTTCGACACTCAATTTGCCGTGATGCAGTGTACTAAGCTAGTAGTGATCAGGATGCATGGAGGTTCAATATGGTTGGAAAAGGATTACCCTATCCACATGGAAGATATTAGTCGACTCAACAGGACTAGTCAAGGTGGAAATGTAGTTAGCACCATGTTCCAGGTAGGGGCTAAGCGGGGCAAGAAGCAGAGTGAAGACAACATTTATGCCAGATATGGGACCGAGCAGGGCGAGAGAGGAACGAATTTAGATAATATTAACAAGGATGACATTAGATTTTCATGTTACCTCATTGCAGGAAAAATAATGCGACACTTGACAAAGAACGAATGCACCTTGGATGCAATCTCATTTGTGGACCATTTATGCTGAGGTGAGGTGCTCAATTGGTCAACCTATGTTCTCAATGAGCTATTTGAGGGATGTGAGGATGTGTATAGAAGGTGTACTAGGTTCATGTTTGGATATCTGTTGATGTCGCTAGCGATGTGGAAGTGGAGGCCATCGAAGGAGAGGCAAATGGCACCCATCCTTGAGGGCCAACCCATTGCGCTCCAATATGACCCATGGAAGGCATCAGGAGACCCTAGCACAAAGGATATCAACAAGATAGCCTTCAGGGACTGGTACAAGCAGATGCTGGCCACCATAAGGTAGACAAAGAGGATACCCAAGGCTCTGTTAGATGAATTCTCAGAAGACCTTTGGTTTGGTGCCTCCCATGCGCATACGTACCTGAGACCAAGGTGTGTCCACCCTCAAATGTTTAAGATGAGACCTTTAAGGTTTGTCCTAATTGGGGAAGTGCTACACAGAGAAGTGGGCTCATAGTCGGGAGTGGCCTGTGAGATAATAGAAGGTAAGCACAAGTACCTTTTTGGAGCACTGACTCTGTAGGGGCAAGAGGAAGATGCAGCCGAGAGAAACAGGAAGCAGCCGGCTGAGGATGAAATCAAGCTGATGGTGCTCCAGATGGAGGAAAGGATGTTCAAGCTCCGACGAACAATTACTAGCTTTGGGTCAGGTGAGAGAAACTATCCTACCATATTTTAGGGCTCCACCATTTTTACACCTATCGTCACGACGTCACTAGCCATGAAGCTCCCAACAAGAGTAGCACAAGCCCCCTCCCAGCCCACGGTCCTCAAGCCCAAGAAAAAGCGAGTCACCCGCACCCCAGCTGTCAAGAAACTGGAAGTTACTCTGCTAGATACGATCGTCGACCTTACTGTGGAAGTTGAGCGATCAATCCCTGCAACCACCATCATTGAAGAGATCCCCACCACCACCACCACTGCATTACATCAATCACAGGAGTTGTCCCCGCACACTGCCTCAACCTCCGTGACTTTATCCAAGACCCTTTAGCCTGGATGGCAAGGGACGACTGTCGGAGCAGAAGTCTAGTCAGCCGAGTGGGCAAAGGGCATCGCTCATACCACTGGGACACAACCTATATAGTTCACCACATTCCTGATGCTTAGGTCAAACCCACCAAAAGGGGGAAACTTAGATTCTACTCTAAGGGGGAAAGGGTTGGGCCTTACTTCCCACCTTTCCCTGTAAGTCTCACAGTCCACCCAATTCCCAACATCATTCCACCCACTCCACAATTCACCGTGCCATCACAAAAAGCCCATTTTCCTGCCTCCCATTCCGACAAACCCATTTCCAGCAACCTACCGTACAACAATAGTTCCCAAAACCTAGCACAATGGAGGCTGAGATGCTCCAGCACTGGTCGTCAACCCAATTGTTTTCATTTATTCAGTAGGAAGCACATAGGGCCGAAAGGCTCCATGAGGACCTGGCCCAGGAGCATGAACAACGAACGAAGTAGTTACAGATGGTGACAGAAGAGTGTGATAACCTACCACAAGAAAACACTATATTGCAGGCCGAGGTCGACTAGGTCACTCAGCAGTTTAGATCACTGTGGCCAACCATCACTAAGGTGGATACTGAAGTAATAGCAAACATGGCTATCTACATGCTGGTCAGTTGTTGCAACCACATTCAGGTGGAATACTCGTGCCTAGCATCCAGCAATGTCGAGATGAAGAGGAAATTAGATACGGTGAGATTTGCACAACCAGATCTAGTGGAAATTTACGCAAGGATGGTCGAGGGAAAAGTCAGGGAACTAGAAGCAAAGAAGCAAGCTTTAACTGATGCCCTCACCGATGGATATGCCTTGATGAACAAGGTCCATGATTGGTCTAGTAATATGGCACTAAAGAACCACTTGGTCTACCCCCTCCAAGAGAAAATACAGACCCTGTTTTCCAACACGAAAGACTGCACAAACCTCACCCAGCTACAACAAATCAATAATCAAATGGAAACCCTCCAAGCTCAGGTTGATAGTATAGAGGAGATGTCCACGAGGATGAAAATGATAATCAGGGATTTGCAGCCATTGGTCTAAATGTAGGTGTTACTTCTGAAGGAGGTGTGTGACTCTAGCGGGTAGCAATGGAGCAACATCAAAAGCCAGCGGCCAACTGAAATGATGCCCCACTCGATCGAGGTGTTTAATTAGTTCGCCGATGCAATTCTCACCCGGAGGGACACCACCATTCAAAATTACACAGTGTTTAGGCAGCAAACAACAGCCTCTGTCCCGAAGTTGGAGCCTTCATTTGGAATGGGGGAGCTACGGGAGCGAGAAGGTTCAACAGAAACAGATGCCACCCCGCAAGAAATGATCGAAGAAAAAGAAGCACCTGCACAACAGACAGAAGAACCAGCGTAGGTAATAGCACAACCACCACCTGCGGGATTAGAAAGATTGAAAAAGGATGAAATGACTTGACTTGGGGATGAGTCAAGGAATTGTGGTCGGGGCCTATTGGGGCTTTCATTTAAATTTTGAAAAGGTTTTAACCAAGTTTGGCTGACCAAGGGACACGAAGGAAACTGGTGGCAGCAATGGTTGGTTGGCGGAACAAGAAATTGCACAATAGTTATAGCAAGGTGGCAGTGGAAGGTAAAGGTAGTCAAGGGGGCAAATAGGTTCAAAAGCAGCCAAGGGGAAGAACTGGCAGTCCAAGTAACAGAGAAGGATATAAAAGGAGATGACTAGGAAAGGGAGTGGGGTTAGATTTGGCATGGTTGAGAGAAGGTGAAAGGATCTCTGTTGCAACAGATGGAGGGAAGGTTGCATGAGATGGGAAGACATGGCTCATGAAGCTGAACAGAACCCGTGGAACTGATTCGATATTTCATGTAATTATTTATGATAGAAGATGAGTGATATTGTAATATTTGATTGTTATGATTAATATAAAGACCTATTAAGATCAGTTGCGGCTTATTATGTATCTAGGCCCTCTCTATGATGGATCTTTAAATTTTTTGAATCTCTTATCAATTGCATGTAATCGATAGTCCGTATGATATCATGAGCATATTGTTACCTTTGCGTTTTATATAATGTATCTATATATTTGATCATATGCAACCCGGTTAAGCCTTCCGCGACTCCATGTTGAACCCTTCTCCCTTTTGGTCGTGGTGTGCCTCGAGTGAGACTCCTTGCCCTTTGGGGTAAGGTGAAAATGATGGTGTTGTCCTAGACTACAACAAACCATTGTTGGCCTCCTATCCCCGAATGCAGGGTCTCCCCCCTTAATGACTCTCACGAGCCAAAAATAGCTTTTAATGTCATTAACTTTCCCATTAGCGAGTTTCTTAACCCCAAATTCAATGTTTTCCAAAGAAAACATGTCATCTTCTATAAGGGATTCAAAATGGTCTCCATGGTGTTAAAGGATTCATATAGATTTTTAAGGTAAACATTCTAGTTCTTCAAGGGAAACAAATGATTTTATTTAGTCTTACGAATTATAAATTTCCTCTGAAACTTCCTAGGATCAAACTTTATGTTTATTAAATTAAAAGTAAAATAAAATATATATTAATAATTAGTCAAATTAATAATAGATCACAAGTTAATACTTGCTTTAAAATTTCCCCAAGGAGGGTGTCGAAGAGTGGGTATTGTGCCCCTTCATCTTGATATGGTGATAACCCAAATGAAATGGGGTTGAAGCTCCCATTATACTTGGTGAATTACAAGCACTCCATTCAATTCATTGACCATGACATGAAGCTAGCACTAGGTTAACGTCACTTGATAATTATGGGTAGTGAAGGGAAGTATAGGAGGTCTTGATTAGCATTCATGATGGCCCCTTACCACGTTTGAACCATAATTGACATGGTTGTGGCTCTGGTTTGTGCTACAAGATGTAAACCATGGGAATTATCACTACATTGTTATATGGTATCATGATTCGAGCAATGTCCAACCACTCTAGCATTATCAACTCCAATTTATACCTTGGTGTCTTTCTTACAAATGAAATTACTACTTTTGGCCTCTGAATCATCAAGTTGATGATGCTTAGATCCTTAGCCCTAGAAATACTTCAAAATTCAACTCAAGCACTACATCTGAGGTTGATCATGTTGAGGTTGCTAGACTAGGGGTTTTATACACCAACTACTCCTCACCAGCCTCTTTTAGAGCTCTTAAAATCAACCTCTCTGTGAAAGTCTCTCCACTCCTGGTTACCTTTTTTAGTTTTAATTTCTTATTTATCTATCTATTTTCACTTAGGTCATCTCAATTATGGGTTTACTAGTTTCTGGGATATAATTTCCTTCTTGGGTTTTATGATAAGGCTTCATATTTAGCGCCTTTCGTTCTTTTCATGATCCTAACCCTTTTCTAAGTCATTCTCTCTCCCCATGTTCTTTGTTATTTTCTTGCTTTTTCCATCTCTCCCTCTCCACCTTAGGTTATCTTTCCACCAGGGTTGCCACTTCTCCACTTTTTTCTCTACAACTTCACTCTCATGTTGGTTATTCTCCCTCCTATCCCAACCTATCTTTGTCCTTCCTTATCCCTTCTCACTCTTGGTCATCCCTCCATGTCAACCTTGTTCATTGTTATTGTTTTATCTACCACCCTTCCTTCTCTGTATCTCTTCATGCAACTATGCCTCGTGGTATACCTACCATTAGATGCAATGATGGTGGGTAGGGGCACTCCTATGTTTATTCCCATATGGATTTCCATGTTTCCTCGACTTCTTAACTCCATGCTGAAGTCCAGGATTGTGATTCCATGATTCTATATTAGGAAATCATTCTCAAACTAGTTTGACAAGAAAATGAATGAGTAGAAGTCGAAGTTAACATTGATCAACATTTCATTCCTCATCCCAATTTTGATGTTGCTACTTGTGATTGGATCCCTGATACTGGGACTTCTAATTGGTCACATTATTCGTAGTACATGTAAGCAATTAATGTTTAATGGAAATTTGAAATTTTCATGGGAAGAGTCCTCATTGACTGAGCAGACACTCGACAAGAGAATTCTATCAGAGTAGAAATGCTGGAGGAAAATGTTGATAATAGACTACAAGACGACTATTCTAACTAGGAGATCAACCAATATCTCCTTCTCTTAGGATGAGGATGGTGACCAACTAGCAGAGATTCCTACTGATTCTACCCATTATTTGTTATGACTCATTGGTCTTTTGTTTGCAATTCTAGTAGTCTTTTTTGTTCACTCATATTGATGTATGTCAAGATTTGACACAACCAACCTATTTATATTAGTTTTCATATATAATATGCACTAATTAGATGAAGTCTTAGCAACCTCAAGACTCTAAAAATATGTTGTTGCTATGGTTTCCATTCAAATAAACTAGTAGCATAAAAAATTTCTTTATGTAATCCTCTTTTGACCTAAAAAAACATATTTTAAAAGAAAAGTTTAATAAAAAATAGTGATAAGATAGAGAGTAATTAGGTACTCTAGAGTTTAATACGAAAAAGACATTTTCAAGTTAACATATTATTTATATCTATATATATATATATATATATATATATATAGTAACATTGGATAAAAAATAGAAAATTGGTTTTTACGGAGCTTTAATTCATAACATCTCCCTATGCTAATGTGTAAAGCACCTTTCTACTTTTATTACAACTATCTTACAAACCAATAAAAACACAACAAAAACCCTACTATTTTGTCATGTTATTAGCATTTATTTTTAAAACCTCAAATAATTTATCAATACTCATTAAACTTATTTGTGAAGAATGATTTACATTAATTCCAACCTACATATGGAAAGAAGAAATGCTTTATTCAATAAATTAAAGTTTATTAATATTATTTTTTAGAACAAGGGTTTTTGTATTAATAAATGCTAGATTAGCGACTAGAACCTTTACATAGAATTTTTGAAACAAAATTTACGATAACATTAGTTTTCTTAAAAGCTTGCTATCTCTAGGGGTGAAAGCATGGAGCTAGGTTACCCTTTTTGGCAAGAGAAGGCGTGTTCAGGTGGAAAAAAATATGGCTCAATCGAGCAATATTAGCGCTCGATCAAGTTCCGTGGGACGCTAAAAAATAGCTTGATCGAGGGTTAAAAAAAAAATTGATCAAGTAATATGGATCAATTGAGCTTTAGGGATTGATCGAGACATTTTTTATTAAATATCCTACCTACAGTCTGGACATGCCATTTGCACAGACCGCGAGACATTTGAGAGCTCGACCGAGAGTGTTTCAATAGCTCGACCTAGAGTATTGGAGTTTGATCAAGCAATTGAATCATGGAGCATTCAAATAAATCTTGCCAACAACCCCACCAACATCATAGAGGCTCAAATGAACGTAGGTATACTATCTTTTTTGTCTTTTTTATTTAATTGTTTTTCAAAACTAAACAAAAAATAAGAAAAAAACAACCACCGTGAAAACCACAAAAAAAACCTTCAAAACAACTTAGAAAATCACAAAACCAACCTAGAAAACTAAAAATTCCATATATAAAAAAAAAATAGAAAAATCCCTTCAAAACAACATAGAAAATGTTTTGAAACCACCTAAAAAACTATAGTTAGGTTTTAATTTTTTTTTACTTGCAATGTTTTGTTTATTAAATGCATATTTTCTAATTTTGAATGGTAAAAACATTTTTTTCTAATTATTTTAGGTTTTAAAGTTTTCCTTTATGAATTTTGTGAAATAAATTTTCTTTTTTTTTTGTTATTTAAAATGCATTTTAAATTTCTAATAAATTTTGTAGGAATTTACAGGGTAAGTTCCTCAGACAGAACACCAGAAGGACACCGCTCACAAACAGATCACAGATCA